>APFE030009997.1:198275-214671 GCA_000404065.3 Pinus taeda
AGATATCATTTCATCAGAGACTATGTTTAGAAGGGAGCTGTGAAGCTTGAGTATATTTCCACTGATGAGCAGGTAGCAGACATTCTTACCAAAGCCTTACCACGGGGCAAGCATGTTACTTCAGAGACAAGATGGGTGTGGTGAGGAACACCTTCCTCGGTAAGAGGGAGTGTTGAAATTTGGTACCGGAGGACAGGTGGTTCCCTTAGGCTTTGATCTTTGGCCTAGGGAAAAGTGTCCAAAGATTTTAATTTTTCTCCTAAAGTGACTTTATTTTTATAAAGTAAAAATCTAATTTAAAAGTGACTTTAAGTGATAAAGTTACTAAGTCTAATTTTAAAGTGACTTTTATAAAGTCAATGAAAAATTAGAAAAGAAAAAGTGACTTTGGATCATCCAAAAGTCACTTGGAGTTATATTAAGGGAGGAAAAGGACACATTCGATTCAATTCTTTCATGAGCAGATTGAGAGAAGGAGAGCAAGAGAGCAAGGGTGATTTCTGGACAGTGAGCTGCGGAGTATCAGCAGCTGAGTTGCAGCAGTGGTGTTTCAGCAACGGTGTATCAGCAGCGGAGTTTCAGCTGCGGTGTTTCAGCAAGTCTGTACAACGAAGTTTCAGCAGGGCAGTTTTTCAGCAAGGCTAAGATAAGTTGTAAAAGTTTGCTTGCTGATTTTTGTTGAATATTTTCTTGCTGTAAAAAGGCTTTTTTTTTTTCAGAAATAAAGAAGAGCTCTCAAACTGGTTTTCCCCAAGAGTTGTAGGGGGTTTTTCCAGGGTCACATTGACCAAAAATATCAGTGTTTTAATGTGTTTTAATGGCTGTTTATTACTGTTGGTTTTTATTTCTGCAATTTCCAGCATTCTGTAAATTTTCCAGAATTTTTTGTTTTTCAGCAAATTTATTTTTTCCAGCCTGTTGAATGTATGTTTATGGGAAAGGGCATTTAACTACATGGGAGAAATAAGGAGAAACTGAAAACCGGGGTGGGAAAACATAAATTTTAACATGAAGGCAGATTACAAGTTGTAAAATCAATACCCCACTTAGTAAAAGGATCGACAGCGACAACGGGAAAAAGAGGAGCTGGATGTGCGCGCATCTTCCGAGTATAGATTTGACAGGGGTGACAGCATTTGACCGCTTCAACACAATCTTTGAAGAGTGAAGGCCAAAAATAGCCGACACACAAGATATGCTGAGCTGTAGCAAGCCCTGAAAGATGACCACCACAAGCTCCACTGTGGCAGTCATTGAGCATCAACTCTACTTCCTCTAGGGTTAAACAGTGTCAACGGATTGAATAAACCCCTCGACGATATAATGTATCACCAATGATAACATAATTTTTAGCCAGGTGACGTAATTTTCGGCGTTCATCCTTAGAGAAAGTAGAGGGAAACTTCGAAGTCTGGAGATAGACAATGATATCTCCATACTAAGGGTCGAGTGAAGAGATGAGGAATAAATGTTCAGCGGGAAAACTTTCCTCATAAATAGTATCCTCTCCACAAGGCAGCTAGGAAATTAACTCAGCAAAAACCATGGATTTCTTAGACTTGGTGGACAAGAACTCGAGATAAAATTCTTGTAAAATGACTATCCATTGATTGTATTTGCCCCCAATCACTCGCCTACTGAGGAAAAATTGAAATGGATTGACCGTTGCTAAGACAAAAGTTTTGCGTAGCAAGATATAATGGTGGAGCCACTAGACATCATGGACAACTGCCAAGGCCAACTTCTCAACAGGAGAATAGCGAAGTTCAGGACCTATCAAGCCTCGACTCAAATAATAAATCACATTCTCTATGAGAGCATCGTCTTCCTGAACGAGAACCATACCTATGGTTGATTCTACTGCAACGAGATATAAAAGGAAGTCCCTACCATAATCTGGTGGACTTAAAAGCAGGGCAGAGACTAATGCCTTTTTCAAGGCATCGAACGACCGTTGCGCAAAGTTGTCCCATACAAATGGAACTCCTTTCCATAGCAAACACATAAATCCTTTAGTGATCTTGGCATAATTCGCTATAAACCGTCTTAAGAAATTAGCCTTCCCTTGAAGACTTTGAAGTTGCCAAATTTAGGACGGGGGAGGCAATTGAATTACTGCCTCTACCTTGAAGGGATCAACCCTAATCCCTTCATTTGACACAATGAACCCTAATAATCGACCCGATGTAACCGCGAAAACGCACTTATTGGGATTCAACCGGATTTTGTAAAAACATCGCTCAAAAACCAATCGAAGATGACTAGGGTGTTCAGTTCTCTTTTGAGAATGAGCAGCTAGATTGTCCAAGTATGCTTCGATAATATGTTTAATGTCGTGGAAAGCATATGACATGGCCTACTGGAAGGTAGCTCCGGCATTTTTAAGACCAAAAGGCATCTTTCTGTATGCAAAGGTACCCCAGGGACATAAAAGCTATCTTATGCTGATCTTTCGGACGGATAGAGATTTGATTATAATCGGAAAAATCGTCCATAAAGGAGAAAACCTCATTATCCGCACACTCATCAATAATCTGATTAATGAATGGTGTGGGGTAAATATCTTTGGGACAAGCCTTGTTTAGGTCCCTAAAGTCAATGCATACTCGGATTGTTCCTTGCTTTTTATACACAGCGATTAGATTAGATAACCAGTCGGTAAGAGGAACAAGGTATATGAAACCTGCCTTGAGCAGCTTCTCTACTTCAGCTTTAATAGCCGCTGCTTTCCTAGGATTAACTGGTCGAAGCCTTTGATGAACCGGTTTGGCGTTTTCATATGTCTTGATCCCATGTTGAACTATGGATGGATCAATGCCAGGCATTTCTTCATAAGACCAAGCGAATACATCTCAAAATTCCTTAAAAAGGTCGATGTAAACTTGAATTTCTTCAGGGGAACATTCGGCTCCGATGAAGAGATTCTCGATCACGTTAGGGTTCCTAGAGATGTTTATAGATATCGTTTTTGAAATTACCGACATATTACCTTCACCACAAAAGTGTGCTGGAACCAAAGGGTTTGATACCATACAAGCATCCCTAGTAAACAGCTCGGAGAACCTAGATTATAATTCCTGCAACGGAGGAAGAAAATATGAACGATGGTGTAAGTCTTCCCAAGGTCGATCTACACCCATCATTACTTCTAGGATTGCTTCTTCAGATGGTAAAACCGTATCTAAGCTGTCCATAACGGAGGTAGAATCAAGGGTCCAGGTTGGGGCCACATCACCATCTAACTCCTCAGAGAAAGGAGTAGAAAGGCTATCTGCGGAGTTAACAATAGATTGATATCTAAGCTCTGCTGTAGACATAGGAAATGCCATTCCACTGACTTGTCCTTCAACTAATGTAGTCGTAGGTGAAGGCAAGCTCCAGGGGTCTGAAAAATAATGAGTTCGGAAGAACTCTTCTCGTGAAGACTCCTTGGATGATGAAATGACACTGATTCTAGCGATAGAAGAGGGAAAATCAAAGGTACCCATCAATGAAGAATACATCCCAAGTCCTAGATTCTTAGTAGGTGGACGAGGGTTATCCACTAAAGGAATAGTAGAATCCAAAGTTGCCCTAGGATCGGATGGAGAGTAATCCAACTGATCAACCTTAACAATTTTCTCTTCATGAGGAAAGCAAATGACACGAAACAGAGTCGAAACAACAACATCCATTTCGTATACCTAATTCCTTCCTAAGAGGAGATTGTAATCTAGGTTAGCATCAATGACTTCTACTTCGATATTGATGACCTTCCCCCAACACATATGGGAAAGGCCAGGATAATCCCATGCGGCTTGTGAGAATGCCCATCAAATGCATTCAGGAGGGTAGGTGAAGGAACAGCCGAAGGTGATCCAATGGCCTTCCAGCATGACATCAACATGATGCACGTGGAAGCTCCTTCACCAATAACGGTATGAAAAATGTTAATTTTCTGGTATGTATACTTTATTTGAAAAGCCATGTGATGAGGGAGTCACTTTTTGACATTAAGCATGTCGAAAGTCAGCACTAAAGAGTTATTTGGATCAACTGCCCCTATTGCCGAAAGCAAAGCACTTCCTTGAGCAGGACATGACTAGAGAACCTCTAAAACGGACATAGCGCATGGACTCTAAGCCAGATCCTCAACAATGGAATAATTTTGGGCGGCCCTAGCATTTGGATTGATAGTCGCGCGCTTAACGGAATCTTTCGGTATCCGTGGTATAGTCTCGACAGGGGGTTGCTCAATATGAAGGTCGGTATTTCTAGGAGCAGTTTTGTCCTTGGAAGTTTCAGCTTCACCGTAATCACACGACCGAGTGGCCACATGGACATTAGAACCCATCATGAAAACATTTGATGAATTTTCCCCTTCTTGGTTGCCCCCTGCAGAGGTACTAGGGTTTGAATTTGTGTCAGCAAGCAGTTGTTGCCCTTGGGGAAAAGGGTGGTTAACACAGCTTGAGAGCTAGAAGTCCCTTGCTGCCCTAACAAGCGCTGAGTGTCTTGAATCTTTGGGCAGAGATGAGTTAAATGGTCTCCATTGCATAACTTGCACGGAAACTTGACTTTCTTTCTAGACTCATTTCTACCACCATCAGCATTACTAACGGATTTATTTGCGTCATCCTTCCCATCTTGACTCTTTTTCTTACCTCGTCCTTTCTTTTTCCCATTTGAATTTTGATTTCCTTTGGGGTTGGCAGATTGGACGACATTAACTGAAGAGGGTTGGGAAGACGAAGGGTTAGACGATGTGACCTGGTTGTTAGGAGCAGTTTGTAAAGACAACTGTTGCAATTGGCTCAACAGGTTCACCGCATTTGTTTCTACCGATCCAACGATATTATCCGCATGGGGACTTGGCTTCAACTTGGCTATATCAACCTTAGTCCCGGGAGCATCAGGTAAGATTTTTTGTAGAATCCCAGACTGAGAATAATCAATTCTAATTGTTGTGCCCTAAAAATAGCTTGCTCCTCAGAATAGACTCCGGACAAGGAAAACATCCTTAGAGATTTCAGGTTGTAAAGATTTCAAAAACCATTCAAGACGGTATTCCGGAGGAATTTCGGCTTTAATGAGCCTCTTTCTCCGTCTCCATTCCTAAATGTGAGTTGCCGTATCCTAACGAAAATTGGCCAGAAGTTCAGTTCCAGCATCGTAACGGACAGGCAACTAGAAATGATTTAAGAAAATATTAGCTAAGTCGGTGAAAGATGTAAATCTGCCCCCTGGCAACTCTATATACCACTTGGCTGCATTACCAGTCAAGGTGCGTTGAAAAAGTCTCAACCTAATCGAGTTAGCAATAAGGGAGTTTGATGGGCACCACAAATGGAATGTAGTTACATGGTTGCCCGGGTCTTCACCGCCCTTCCCCTCGAACTTTGGAATCTCCGAAGGGAGTTTGGTTGGGACAGGAGGCCAGGTCGGATTATATTTGATTGGATCGTTTGTTAATTTCGTGAGATCTGGCAAGTTCAAAGTTGCCAGAAAAGGAAGCCTAGGAGGACCTTGGGGATTCCACCTAGACTGGGCGAAGCTCCCAAAATTTTGAAAAGATTGGCCTGGATTTTGGAAGGCACTAGGTTGCCTGAAGTAACCAATAGAACCAGCTGAACCAAAAGGAAGACCTTGTGATCCAGCAAAACTCGGAGTTTGACCCAACTCCGGTCGAAAAACCTCCATAACCGGCAAAGCTCCCTCCTAAAGGATTATAAGGAGTCAATAACCCCTGATAAGGATTCCAAGCAGAAGCTAAGGGAGGAATACTTCGAAACTAACTAACTGTGGAGTACGACCTATTCCCTTGTTGGCCGAAAATCTTATTCCTAGTTCGTATGTCTCTAACCGCAGGGTTAGTCCAACCTTGAAAAGGATTGCTGCTTTGTCCTATAAAAGAAAAAGGCATGGATCCTATCGTCGGGTTGGAATGTGGTATATGACCACTTCCAAAAGGAAAACCCTGAAATGAAGCTGACCCACCCATCATGGATGTGGAGGCACTAAACGGAACTGACGGAATACCCTGTGAATGGGTGCCAAACAGGAAATATCCAGAACTAAAAGCATTGGCTCGGGAATTTCCACTTGTAGAAGGAATGGAAGTAGACCCAACTAAGGATGTGCTATCAAAAGACCTAAATAAAGATGCAAAGGGGATGGAAATAGTTCCTCCCCCTTGTACTGATGTTGGAGTCTGCATAGTTGTAGCACTTGTGGTGGAAGCCACGCTTCTAGTAGTGGCCATCGATGGTATGTGCATAGTATGACTTGGACTTGACGGTCTATGCGTCGGAGTCCCAACGTATTGTAATACTTCTGGATAGTTAGATGGTAGGGGAGAATTCAGAGCCGCTAACGACTCTGGGAGTTCTTCTACCTCTATGTTATCTTCCAATTGAAAGAGAACTCGAGAAAGAACTGACGTGTTCCTCTCTAGTTCTACGGAAGTACCAGGCTTATGCTGAACACTAATGCCCCCGAGAGGAGGATCAATCCCTAATGCGTCAGCTGCCACGGGATGAAACCCACCGGTAGTATTACCTCTGTGCCTTCTAGGAGAAGGCTCTAAACTTGGTGGTGAAAGACCACAAAGTCTTTGAGACCGTCTAGGTGATCGGTTAGCCACTTTGAATTTTTATTAAGATCTAATTAAAGACTCAAAGAAAATGAAAGCTAGGCCGACTAAGAGCACAGAGCACACACTAAAAAGTCCCTAAAAGATCTCAGCCAGTCAAACAAATTTCAAGTATTTCCGCTCTGGGTGATGAGGACCGGACACCAAAATATAGGAAAGTGAAGTAACGGGCCTTCTGAAGATAGTCTGGGATAATGACAGCCCAGTCCTACCAGCGAAGGTAATAGAGGAAGTTACGCTGACCTCCTAACAACAGCCTGCGCCGGTGCAAGCCCCCAAGCTTCACAAGGGTGCCCTCCAGTAGTACCGTTGAGAATGATACAACGTTGACCTTAGGTGCCATGTGATTCCCCTCCGCAGCCACCTATGTAGATCCCTAGGAGTAGCAACTAAGGTTACCAACTCGTGTCAGAAGCCAAGTAGAACAGTCTTGAGGTAAGATCCGACAAGTAGGAGAGGGGGTATCTCTCTTCCTTATCTTCAAACACTCTCGTGCTTAACTCCCAGATCCAGAGCTTTCCTGGTCTTCCTTATTGGATTTGCACTCACTATTCAGACTCCTATGTTTGACAGTTTAAATGGCCTTGGAGAGTTTTCTCTCCACTCGCTTAATCCAAGGCCCTAAAATATCCTAAAACTTGTTGGTGTGTCTAACTTGACCATTATAAAAAGTACTAGTGTATTTTAGTTAGTGCTTGTTTTTAAATGGGTTGTTCTTTAAGTCAAGGGATAAGCGGAAGTGAAACTTGTGGTGTTTTGACACAAAAGAAATTAATAAAAACCAAACTATATGCAAATGCACTCGTTTTGTTCTTCGATGAAAGAAATTTCTACTAGGTTCAGAGGAACTTCAAAGAAAGCAACAAATTTTTCTTTTCTTTTCTTTTACTCAAGCTTCACACTCACAAAAATTAACAAAACTATGGATGTCCTAAAAAATGCACAAATTTATCCTAATGCAATGAGTACATGTTGATGCAAAACTTAAGACTACTCTAAATCAAGAAATGAAAGTAACTTGTTTATCAATCTTAATTTGCCACTTAAGATGTTTAGATAGAATATAAGTTGTTAATGCTCATTTTCGTCCAAACACTAAAAGCAAGTTTCAAGACAAACAAAAATGCACTTTCACTCGTTAAAAGAAACTAAATCAAAACAAAGTTCAAGAAAGCAAAACCAAGTTTTCAAGAAGTTTTCTTCAAAAGCAAAAACAAAAATGACTTTTCAAAAGTGCTCTAAACAAGACTGAAACTTTATGATCGAAGAATAGGCAACAAAACACTTTGCAAGTTGACAACACAAAACGGGTGAAAACTCATGAAAAAAATGTGTTTCAAGATGCTCTTAACAATAAAAAAGCAACAACAAGAACTTGGCAATAAATACCAAAAGATCGAAAAGACAACTTTCAAGAAAGTGTGAATCAACAACTTTCAGAAAGTAAGAAAAACTGATGGTCATAAAGATGTAGTTTTGACATGCAAACAAAAAGTCACCAAAAAAAGGTTTGACACAAAGATTGAGATCAATCTTTCTGCCTGGGAAGACTAGAGCAACGAAGATTCCCAACAAGAAATCTTGTGTGCTTAAACAAAAAAGATGACGCTTGCAACAAAACAAAACAAGACCAACACTTTCCACAACCAGAGAGAGTTTGAAATTATGTACTTGCTGTAAAAATAAAGACTGACACAGAAAAGTAACTATCCAGGACTGATTCAGACCAGCGGACAGATCTTCAGAAACAAAAATATTTGAAAAATCTTGAAAATTTTATGGTATACGCGACTGTGTTGATGCACAGCTGTCTGTATACGCTATTAAGCCTAAGGAAACCTGCGTATACGTGGGTTCACTTAACGAAACATGCATATATACACTTCTGTAAACTGGAAAAACAACGTATATAAAAGATTACAAGAAAAAACAAAAAGCAGTCTGAAGAAACTGATCAAACTTACAATTCAAGTTCCTACAGGAATAGACTACATAGTAACAACAAGCAAATAGACAGCTGAGCCCTGATTGGCTTGAACAAACCCAAACTAGGAACAATAATATTGTTGTCCCCAGCGGAGTCTCCATTCTGTTAAGGGATAAATTCCGCTAGGGTCTTGAGTTGATACCCTAGCAGATCAGAGGTTATCTACAAAGAAAAACGCACATTCCACACAGCCATGATGCTAATATAAACAAACTATATGAAGAGAGGTGCCCCTGGGGGTCCTTCGTTTGGGAAGATCCAGCCAAGGTCCAAACCCTCTTGGAGTTCCTTTTAGTCCTTCAACCTGCAAAACAATCAATTCTAGAAAGTATAGCAGTGTATTGACCAAGCATCGTAAGGAAATCATCTTCATAGCATATTGAAAGGTAGTTAATTATACAATTAAAACAACCATTCATATGTGAATCATAACGTTGATATCATAAACATGAAGAAGATTTATATAAGGAACAAGACAAGTGTTTCTTTTATTATAGATAACTAAAGTACCGAAAGGAATGATTTCACCTGAGTCTTCCTTTCGCAGGCTCTAAGCGGAACCGTCCTCCGGATTCGTCCAGTCTCAAGCCTTCAACAAACTCCTTCCATGACTTACTCCAAAATATCTCAAGTAGTAGAAAGACATCATAACACAAGGAAACAAGGGTTTCCTGTAATGGGGGAAGTGTTGGAAGCACAGGGATCTTTAGACTTGGTCAGGGATAATCTCAGCAGAGTGATATTTCTCTCTATATTCTCCTCCTTAGGCCTTCCCATTGAAGCCTTTTATGCTTCTCCCAAAGTAGTTTTTTAGTTGGGAATTCGTTGGGAACAGTTGGGCCACGGGCACTAATAGGTAATCAACATGTAAAACCCGTGATCTCCGCCCTAAATTAAGGAGATTTAATTTTTTTAAGTGTTTTAAGACATATACGCGGGTTGGGTATACACATGCCCGCATACACACGCGATTAGCTTAGGGAAATGTCGCGTATAGGGAGTAAAACACTATTTTTTAAATATTTGGACCAGGTCTGGAAGGAGGGGTTTCCCTAGGCCATGAGCGCAGCATCACAAACATCAAGATTGAGATTTGGAGCTATAACAGTGTGGTAGTCTCCCTCTTAATGCCAACCTCTTTACAAAAGTCATGAAACTCATTGGATTCATATTCAGTCCCATTATCAGTCCTTAAGATCTTGATCTTCTTTTCAATTTGATTCTCGATCAAGGCTTTGAAGTGCCAAAACTAGGAGAACACTTCATCCTTTTTCAGGAAGTATATCCAAGTCTTGCGAGAATAATCATCTATAAAAGTGAGGTAATATCCTCCCAAGGAGTTCACAGGCATCATACCAGATATGTCTGAGTGAACCAATTGCAATATATCGGAGGTCTTGCTTTGGCTTGAGGGGAATGGTCCCCTTTTGAGCTTCCCTTTGGCACATCTTGGACATACACCCTCTTGCTCTAATCTAAACTCGGGCATCCTAGTCACCATTTTTCTTACATCAGGTAGAGCTTTATAATGAAGGTGAGCAGACCTCTGATGCCATAGTTCAGACTGAAGAGATATGTCACAAGACATGACACACAGCGGACTTCCACCTATTAGTGTAAGTCTTTGCAGCCTTCCTCCAGTGATCAAACATGCTCTTACAACGTGATTTTAAGGTGTCAAGGTCAAATTTTGTCATTTCAGTGAGTCTTTAAGCAAAATTTGGTCACTAGGTATTAGGTCTAGGATTTGCTTTTACTCTTTTCAAAGTTGTCCAAATGTCGATCCATGTCACCATTCAGCTGAGTGTACCATCATTCAGAGGGTTTTCATCATCATGTCAAGTTCCACTGGGTCATTTTACACCTTGTCCATGCTTCAGTTGTGCCTAGGTAAGGTTCATTTCCCTCTCCTAGGGTTTTGAAGCTAATTTCTCTTGGATGGTCAAATCATCAACAAAACTTGTATCCTGATGTTCATACACCTTCCCCTATCCTTAATGTACCTTATTAAACACTTCCCATCACTGAGATCCCCCAAATTCCTCATTTTCGCACAAACCCTAGTTCTTGCTACAAACCCTATTTTCTAGGCTAGGTCTATGTTTTTCCCTTTTGGACCCTTTCCCCTCGCTCAATCTTTGAAATTCCAATTTCCCCTATTTCCTAACATCCCTCCCTACTTCCCAAAATTTTCTCAAGGATTTAGAAGCCCCTTATCCACTTCATTTCGACAAATCGCTGGTTCCACACATCGGGATAGGTTTTACTCCAATGATGTTTTTGAGCAAGAAAAGATGAATTTGGGAAACATAAGAGAGGTTTTTGTCCACCATAGGCCAAGGAAGAAAAACCTCCTTCACTTTTTACATAGGTGTCATGGTTTTAGAGAAATGTCAAAAATATAGTTGCCTCGGGAGAATTGGTGCACCTCTGAAGTGACCTTGGGAAAATCAAGATTTCTCCTAGCTTGGTTGGCCAAATGACTTGTTTGATGATTCCAATGATAACTAGACACAAAGCGATTTCCAATGAGCTATCATGAGCTCAATTTGGAGTGTAGGAAGACCTTCAAAAGTTGATTGCAACAGCGCTCTGCCTTTAGGCAGCCTCATTTGGCACATTTTGACAAGTCTTGGGATATTTGATTTTTGACAAGGCAAATGAAATCCAAATTCAAAAATTCTAGTTGGGTTGGAAATTAGACTCAATATCCTTTCCAACGAGCTATCCCACGCCCAATTTGGACATCGGGAAGGCCTCCAAAAGTCTCCTGCAAAATGTGCTACGCACTGGGTTTGGTGGTGCGGCGCACTGGGCAACTGGCACGACGCACATAACTGGCGCGGCGCATTGGGCTGTGATTTCCAGTGTAAATTTACATGGGCGCAACGCACATAACTGGCGTGGTGCATTGGGTTTGATGCACGGCGCATACAACCAACAAGCCCGAAACTTCAAACATTTGCTCCAAAATCGCCCAAAACACGTGAATTGTCATTGGTACAAGTAGGTTGGACCTCTATCATTATTTTTCATCCAAGATTGGTGCTTGTTTCATGATGGTTGATGGTGGTTGATGTATGGTGATTGTTTAAAGAAATCAAACCCTATCTCTTCAAATTTTTCAAAGCAAATTGCTGCCTAGGGTTTCAAACTGTTGTTTTGCTACCAAGTCCACCCTTTATTCCCTCACCACTCCCTTACTCCATTTCTCCCTTGATTTCCCTATTCCTCAAATTCACTAATCCCCTATTCCCATTCCCATTTCCCAAAGTCCCAAATACAAATTCCCAAACCCTAGTCCTATACCAAAAACTCCCAAATCATTCCCTAATTCCCTATTTCCCTAACTAAACCCTATCCCAACAGTCCCTAAAATCCTTCATTTTTCCACCCTCATATCACTTTTCCCTTGGTAGCAAAAGTCAAAAAACATCACAAATCACCTACTTCTCATCAAGACAACTCACCCACTAGCAAACATGGAGTCTGATCCTTCATATGACCGTGATGAAGAGACATACACCGGAGCAAAGAAACAAGTAGCTTGAGGATCTGCAAGTGATTATGGAGTTATGAAACATTCGGGAGAATCGCCAAGCTGCCCAAAGGAAGAGGGTAGAGCTCACGTCACTTGAGCAAGAGATCAATGCCGATCGGGAATCATGGCTTGAAAGAGCCAACATCCACTTAGAAAGATTGTTGGAGAAGGCCAACAAGGAGAAAGACTTGTTGAGACACATGGCTTTTCATTACATGGCAAAGGAACAAAGTTTGCAAGGCGAGAATCAGGAGCTTAAAGGCAAAAGTGAAGAAGGCACCAACGAGGCAAAAGGAGCATGATCGACTTCAGATATTGGCTGAGGCTTCCTTGGCCAAACATAGCTCTTGATAGAGAAGACTCAGCCCAAATTTCAGAAAATTTGGAGCACTTTTTGCATTTTTGAAAATTTTTGGCACAAAAAACAAGAGTTTCTGCTCTATGCGCCGCGGCACCTGGCGCTTGCTTTTGCTAGGAGCCTCCAAAGCATAAAAAATCAACATTTTTGGATTTGGCATGGAAAAATATGCTTGCTTACCCATGGCCAAAAAATTTGGACAGGTTTTGAGCCCTCAAAAAGGTCAAAAACACTCAAAAAATGACCTTACTGCCCCTATTTTGACACACAGGAAGCAGTGTTGGGAGGATTGAATTTTGGAGGGGAAAATGGAGTCAAAATTCAAAAATTCCACTTGGGTTGGAAAGTAGACAGGCATACCTTTCCAACAAGCACACTTAGAGTGAATTTGGACACTGGGAAGGCCTCCAAAAGTGGGTCCAAACAGGTGCTACGCATAGAGAATTAGGCGCGGCGCATAGAGGAAATTTGGCCCAGTTTGACTAGTATTGCTCTGTTTTTCGCCCAGATCTGGCCAGTTTGACTTGTTCACTTTCTTAATGTCAAATTTTGATGTAATTTCATGTACATTGATGGATCATGATGTAAATTTCTCAAATTTTCACTTGGTTAGGTAGATTCATCAGTTTAAAAAGTTGTTTGAAATTGAATGAATCAGTTCCCTTATTTCTAGAGGCATGCTGTTTCATTCCCTGATTTCTAGTTCCTAGTTAGGAATCAGTTGGATCAGCTCCTAAACATGTGAGATCGACCCCTAGAGGCAAGGATGAGCTATGCTTTGTCTATTTTATGTGTTTTTTTAGTCATTAGCATGGTTGGACTCTTGAGAAAGTCAGGAGCTTCATTGTACATTCATATCAGCATTTTGTTTAAGGAGTTGAGACTAGGGTTTGCAGTACTCTTTGGGATCCCTATGGCAATTTTTTTGGTATAGTGCTTTCTTATATTTTGTGAATTTATTCATATGTTATGTATATCATTTCTCTCTTATTTCTTCTCAGCTAAATCAAACAAGAGTGTAAGTAGAATACATTGAAATTACAGTGCTCTACTTGAAGTTTGCTTTAGTTTTTTATATTTTCAATTGTTTGGAGAGGATCCATGGCTTCTCTTGCCCTCTTCAACTCCTCCTCTGTCTAATCCATCCATCTCACTTGATTTAGAGTGCCAAAAACAGTTGCCTACCTTGCCCCATTGAGATCCCTACAAGACTGAACCTCATTCCCTGCACCCAAGATCTGCCTTCTCTTAGTGCCCACAAAATCGTCAATTTATTCAATCAAACTCCTTTGTACCTATACCTAGCCTAAGATCAGTAATAAAATCAGTCATCTCAAGCCCCTAGGGATCATAATTTGCTAAGATTGACCTAGAGAGAGCCCTCTCCTGACCTGGTAGGGCTAGCTACCAGGCTGAGCGTGGTTTGATGTTGGCCATGGATCCTACCTTTTCAGCCTGAGGTAAATCCAGGCTCTAACATAGTGGCAACCATACTGGGGACGAAATTGTCTGTGTTGGTATTTTTCGTTTTATAAACTACAGACGGAGCCTGAAGATTAGCCAGGTAACCTTCGA
The DNA here is from genome assembly GCA_000404065.3 of Pinus taeda. Classification (NCBI taxonomy): domain Eukaryota; kingdom Viridiplantae; phylum Streptophyta; class Pinopsida; order Pinales; family Pinaceae; genus Pinus; species Pinus taeda. The sequence continues at coordinate 212,368 of APFE030009997.1, forward strand.
AATGCTTTTGCTTTGCATTAGTGAAAGTAGATGAAAGCTGCTTCAGTCAATCTCCATTCTAGTTTATAAACTGAACATCTGATCTAAACGATCACCCTAGTACATGTATCAAGTTCAGATCTGATTGTTGATGGTGGACAACGATCAGATGCGGGAAAGACTGAAATCATTCACTTGGCGATTCCAAATCATTTTCGAGATCAGATCCAAAGACTCCACTGGAGGATGAACCCGACCAGTAAAAACATTAAAGGAAAATATGGACAGATCAGGTATTCAAGTTGGAATTTCATCCAAGACATTTTGTTCTTTGTTCTAAATTATTTCTTCTCTTTTCCTAAGAATGTCAAGAAGGCTTTGCAAAGTATACTATGTTTGAGAAGAGATCCTCGGCCTACATTTGATTCCTTCCCTTTGAAGATTGTAAATACCAAAGATTTGCATGCCTTTGAGCTTGATCAAGACCCTTCTTCTGAATCTTGTGATGACCATCTTCAAACTGATAAGCCTAAAGAGACCAAGACTGTTTTTACACCTTCTATACATACCCCTGTTGACCCTGCCGCCTACACCTACCTAAAAGTCAGTGAGAAAAGCCTTCAACCCCACAAGGTGTGGTTGGTGGCAGGGAATTCAGAGAAGGGGTTGTCACACTAATCCCAACTCTCTTCGTTTGAGCTATCTCCTAGGTTAGCTAAGGGGGGTGGTCCCTAATGAAAAGTTAAGCTAAAAAAAACAAAGATGTGAGTTTCTAGGAGAATTGTTAGAGTTAAATAGATTATTTATTTAAGATTTATAAGCAAACCTGATATGAGAAATAACCATAAACACATAAGATAAGCATGAAATACATAAACAACCAGTGCCTTCAAAGTATTGCTCTTTAAGAAATGATTTTTTTTTATTTTTTAACTTTTGCTTAGAATGAAGTCAAATGCTTTCAAATTAAAGCCCAAATAACCTTGGAATTGGGTTTCCAAATGGAAAGGGGTTACTTAGCTTATGCTTTAGCTTTCTTCTTCAAACTTGAATTACCTCCAGGAACACCTGTAGGAAAGCAAGCAAAAGAGTTAGCATGCAAAAGAAATAGGGCCTCAAATGCTAGATAAAACCAATATGCACACAAATGAAAGAAGGAAATATGTGATAATTTTTCAAGATAGAAAATAAGCAAAGGGCTCAAGAAACCCTCTCTTAAATAAATCTCTTGATGTCTTATGAGATTGTTGGCTTGAACAACTTGTGGAACCTTTGATATCCTTGGAGGTAACTATTCCAACCGAAGAAGTCCTCACACTCCAATAGAGTTGGAAACCTATCATTTAGAAAAAAAATGCCTACAAACCAATTGTTAGTGCAATAGAGACTTGGCATATAGAGACCAAGTTGAGCTTGTCATTGAACCGAAAATGACAAGCTACAACGAGAGCACAAAATATACCAAGCCCAAAGGAGATTTGAGATAGCTGCAAATCTCTCCTCCCTAGACAATAATGCCTTCAGGCAAATGCACAAAAAAAAAAACAACTAGTTAGCAATGTAAAATCAAATGAATAATAACATCAAATGACACAGGTATACCTCATCAACCAAAGAGTGCACCACAAGAGAAGCTAGTAACCCCAAAGACTTTTATTTATTTATATGAAAGATGAGTACAAAATCTAGCAGAGTCTCCGCAAGCCCAACAGCTCATTCTATCTATCCTAAATGAGAGCTCAAGACTCATATAATTAAGAAAATGGGAGATGATCCCAAGGAAAATTCCAATGACAAGTGGAGATGGATTGACAATCCCAATGTAGAAAATCAAATCACAAGTGGCAAGCTGATTGGCTGTAGGTGGAAAACTTGATTCCTTGGCTGTCCATCGTAAATATCCTCTTAAAATTCTGTTGTGTAATATCATGAACCATAAAACTGCCTATAATTGCTGCGTACAAGCTGAACTGAACTGTTATTAGCTGATTTGCGTGGCGCTGGAGTGGCTGCGTTGACATTTTGACTGGCGTGAATATTCCTTTGCTGTCGCTGTACATGGAGATACCTTTTATCATGTGCCTTTTATCAAACTAATGCGTAGGCTATAGTTATGTAGGGTCCCTCCAAATTCTTTTAACTTTTTCACCTTAGACTTTAATTAACATTTGATTTAAATTAAATCAAAGTCACTTCATATATTTGCTTGTACATACTTCTCATGAGCTCATTGTGGGCCCCTCTGACTTTGACTTGAGCTTGTTGTACCTTATGAGGTGGGTCCCACATGCTTGCCACATCACCCTTGACTCTCCACATAATTTC
>APFE030009997.1:223199-252881 GCA_000404065.3 Pinus taeda
ATGTTCATACACCTTCCCCTATCCTTAATGTACCTTATTAAACACTTCCCATCACTGAGATCCCCCAAATTCCTCATTTTCGCACAAACCCTAGTTTCTTGCTACAAACCCTATTTTCTAGGCTGGGCTTGTGTTTTGCCTTTTTGGACCCTTTCCCCTTGCTCAATATTTGAAATTACACTTTCCCTTGATTTCTAACATCCCTCCCTACTTCCCAAAATTTTCTCAAGAATTTAGAAGCCACTTATCCCCTTCATTTCACTTCATTTCAACAAATCCCCTGTTCCAGACATCGGGATAGGTTTTACTCCAATGATGTTTCTGAGCAAGAAAAGATGAATTTGGGAAAACTGAGAGAGGTTTTTGTCCATAATAGGCCAAGGAAGAAAAATTTCTTGTACTTTTTACACAGGTGTCATGGTTTTATAGAAATGTCAAAAATATAGTTGTCTTGGGAGAATTGGTGCACCTCTGAAGTGACCTTGGGAAAATCAAGATTTCTCCTAGCTTAGTTGGCCAAATGACTTTCTTGATGAGTCCAATGATAACTAGACACAAAGATCTTTCCAATGAGCTATCATAATCTCAATTTGGAGTTGAGGAAGACCTTCAAAAATTTACTGCAACAGCACTTTGCCTTTAGGCAGCCTCATTTGGCACATTTTGACCAGTCTTGGGAGATTTGATTTTTGACAAGGAAAATGAACTCCAAATTCAAAAATTGTAGTTGAGTTGGAAAGTAGACTCAATAACCTTTCCAACAAGCTATCATGCGCCCAATTTGGACACCGGGAAGGCCTCCAAAAGTCTCCTGCAAAATGCACTACGCACTGGGTTTGGTGGTGTGGCACATTGGGCAACTGGCGCGGCGCATTGGGCTGCGATTTCCAATGTAAATTTACATGGACGCAGCACACATAACTGGCGCGGCGCATTGGGTTTGATGCCTGGCGCATACAGCCAGCAAGCCCGAAACTTCAAAGATTTGCTCCAAAATCCCCCAAAACAAGTGAATTGTCATTGGTACAAGTAGGTTGGACCTCTATCATTATTTTTCATCCAAGATTGGTGCTTGTTTCATGATGGTTGATGGTGGTTGATGTATGGTGATTGTTTAAAGAAATCAAACCCTATCTCTTCAAAATTTTCAAAGCAAATTGCTGCCTAGGGTTTCAAACTGTTGTTTTGCTACCAAGTCCACCCTTTATTCCCTCACCACTCCCTTACTCCATTTCTCACTTGATTTCCCTATTCCCCAAATTCACTAATCCCCTATCCCCATTCCCATTTCCCAAAGTCCCAAATACAAATTCCCAAACCCTAGTCCTATACCAAAAAATCCCAAATCATTCCCTAATTCCCTATTTCCCTAACTAAACCCTATCCCAACAGTCCCTAAAATCCTTCATTTTTCCACCCTCATATCACTTTTCCCTTGGTGGCAAAAGACAAAAAACATCACAAATCACCTACTTCTCATCCAAACAACTCACCCACTAGCAAACATGGAGTCTGATCCTTCATATGAACGTGATGAAGAGACATACACTGGAGCAAAGAAACAAGCAACTTGAGGATCTGCAAGTGATTATGGAGTTATGAAACATTCGGGAGAATCGCCAAGCTGCCTAAAGGAGGAGGGTAGAGCTCACGTCACTTGAGCAAGAGATCAATGCCGATCAAAAATCACGGCTTGAAAGAGCCAACATCCACTTAGAGAGATTGTTGGAGAAGCCCAACAAGGAGAAAGACTTGTTGAGACACATATATTTTCATTACATGGCGAGGAACAAAGTTTGCAAAGCGAGAATCAGGAGCTTAAAGGCAAAATTGAAGAAGGCATCAAAGAGGCAAAAGGAGCATGATCGACTTTAGATATTGGCTGAGGCTTCCTTGGCACATAAAATAGGATTTTCTGCTCTATGCGCTGTGGCACCTGGTGCTCGCTTTTGCTAGGATCCTCCAAAGCACAAAAACTCAACAATTTTGGATTTGGCATGGAAAAATATGCTTGCTTACCCATGGCCAAAAAATTTGGACAGGTTTTGAGCCCTCAAAAAGGTCAAAAACACTCAAAAAATGACCTTACTGCCCCTATTTTGACACAAATGGAGGCCAAATTAAAAAATTCCACTTGGGTTGGAAAGTAGACAGGCATACCTTTCCAACAAGCCAACTTGGAGTGAATTTGGACACCGGGAAGGCCTCCAAAAGTGGGTCCAAACAGGCGCTACGCATAGAGAATCAGGCGCGGTGCATAGAGGAAATTTGGCCCAGTTTGACTAGTATTGCTCTGTTTTTCGCCCAGTTCTGGCCAGTTTGACTTTTTTAGTTTCTTAATGTCAAATTGTGATGTAATTTCATGTACATTGATGGATCATGATGTAAATTTGTCAAATTTTCACTTGGTTAGGTAGATTAATCAGTTTAAAAAGTTGTTTGAAACTGAATGAATTAGTTCCCTTGTTTCTAGAGGCATGCTGTTTCATTGCCTGATTTCTAGTTCCTAGTTTAGAATCTATTGGATCAGCTCCTAAACTTGTGAGATCGACCCCTAGAGGCAAGGATGAGCTATGCTTTGTCTATATTATGTGTTTTTCAGTCATTAGCATGGTTGGACTCTTGAGAAAGTTAGGAGCTTCATTGTACATTCATATCAGCATTTTGGCTAAGGAGTTGAGACCAGGGTTTGCAGTACTCTTTGGGATCCCTATGGCATTTGTTTTGGTACAGTGCTTTCTTATGTTTTTGTGAATTTATTCATATGTTATGTATATCATTTCTTTCTTATTTCTTCTTAGCTAAATCAAACAAGAGTGTAAGTAGAATACATTGAAATTACAGTGCTCTACTTGAAGTTTTCTTTAGTTTTTGATATTTTCAACTGTTTGGAGAGGATCCATGGCTTCTCTTGCCCTCTTCAACTCCTCTGTCTGATCCATCGATCTCACTTGATTTAGAGTGCTAAAAACAGTTGCCTACCTTGCCCCATTGAGATCCCTGCAAGACTGAACCTCAGTCCCTGCACCCAAGGTCTGCCTTCTCTTAGAGCCCACAAAATCGTCAATTTATTCAATCAAACTCTTTTGTACCTATACCTAGCCTAAGATCAATAATAAAATCAGTCATCTCAAGCGCTTAGGGATCATTATTTGCTGAGGTTGACCCGGAGAGAGCCCTCTCCTGACCTGGTAGGGCTAGCTACCAAGCTAAGCGTGGTTTGATGTTGGCCCTGGATCCTACCTTTTCAGCCTGAGGTACATCTAGGCACTAACACCACCGACCTGATATAATGAATCAACTCGAAACCCAATAGTAAAAGCATCTTTAAAGTTCTTTTTCCATACACGTACCTTGCCATCATTGAAGGCCACCTTGTGGCCTTTGTCTTCCATTGCCGAAATGGAAACTAGGTTCTTTTTGAGATCAGGTACATATAATACATCTTGTAAGTGGATGGTATTACCCTGATTCAATTGAAGAGTGACATTTCCTACGCCTTTCACGGGATATTTTGAATTATCTTCAAGAACAATTTCCAGGTTGGTTTCCTTCTCTATTAGATTATAGAGAGCTTCTTTGTAACCAGTGAAGTGCCTTGAGGCACCACTATCAATAAGCCAATTCCCAACGAGTCCGGGGGAGCAGTAGTAGATAGAGTTGCTGGTAGATAATATTCAACTTGCTTATTGTTAACAGTGTTAGATTCATACCTGTAATTTCTTGCCTCTTGAATGGTTGTCCTCTTCCTTGATTTCTGACACTTCTTTTACCTCTACCATTTGGCCTACCATTCCATTGATTTCCTTGAGAGGGATTTTGATCATCTTCCCAGTGTGAGTCCCTTTTATCAAGGCACTCCCTTGCATAGTGACCCGTTTTATTGCAATTGTAACAATGTGCTTTTCTTCCACACTTTGGTCTAGCCTTTCCTTTGATTTTAGCCCCAAAATTGTTTCTTCTTTTAGTATGAGAAGAAAAGGTAGAGGGATGACCTTTAAGTATGGGCATTTCTTGCTCTTCCTTCCTCGTTTCTTCTTGAATGCATCTGGCCATTAATTCCTCAAATCCAGGAATTATGTTATTGTTGAGAAGAGTAGTCCTGAATATATACCATTCAAATGGCAGTCCTCTAAGAGTTGTCAGTGTCATTTACCTGTCAGGAATTACTTCCCTAATAGATAGGAGATCATTCTTGATTTTAGTGATCCTTAAGAAATATGCTTTCATACTCTCATCTTTTCCCTTCTTAATTTCCTTTAGCTTATTTCTAAGAAACAAGACTTGATTTGCATCATTAATTTTAAATAAACTCACTAGTTTATCATAGATTTCGTTGGAGGTGTTCAGCTCGGAAACACAAACCCCCAAGCGCTTGTCGATAGAGTCCCGAATGACCTTCCTTGCTTTCACTTCTCCCTTGGTCCATTTGTTCCTAGTAGTAGTGGTTGCACTTGATGGAAGCTCAAGAATCCCACCTCTCACATGGTCCAACACTTCCTACTCTTCTAATGTTAGATCAAGAGACATCTTTCATCCGTGATATTCAAACTTATCACGGAGTTTGTCTTCAGCAGTGAAGTGTGTTGAGGATCCCATGATTTCTTTAAAATAGCCTTGCCAACCTTCTCTTCAGTGATTGCTCTCGCTCTTGCTTGGGCTTTGTCTTCACATCAGCTCCGATACCATGTTAAATTATGGTATGTTCTATGCTTAGAGAAGTTTACTTATTTTTCTTCTTATTAGCCACAGATTAGCAATCACATATACATTAAGTAAAGAGCAAATAGAACATTAAATGATCAGCAGAAAACAAGCCAAGACAAGAGACACAAGATGTGGCAGCTAGCCAGGGACAAACCCCAATGCGGGGAAACCCTTTGATCAAATCTTCTTTTATCTTCAATAGTTCAGTAGAGAGAAATAGTACAAAATCTGAATTTTGTAATTTTATATCAGCAGCAGCAAACCCTAGATCAGCAAAGTCAAGCTTGGTCAAACTAGCTAAAATTGACCTCTAAAATACTTGGGCAATTTTCAGTCAACTTTTCCTCAAACAGCTTGAAGAAACAGCCCTTGAACAACCCCAAAATTTCAGTCAATTTGCAGATTTCTGAAGTCAACTTGCAGCCCTAAACTAGGGCAGTCAACGCAGGTCAAAACAGAGGTCAGATCAGCTCAATTGTCGTGCCAAAAATTGTGGCCTTCCTAGGAGAGGCAACCACACTCAATCCGCACTTCTAGAAGGTCAATGCTTGGTCAACACTGGTCAAAGATATTACCTGCTACCCTAGCATCCTTCTTTCTGTGACTTCCTTGCCCTAGGACGTCTTCCTTTCAACCACATGTGAGAGAGAGAGAGAGGCTCCTTTTATGCGTAGGGGAGAGAGAGAAGATGAGTGAATTGAATTGTCGAAATGAAGAGAATGCTCCTTGTATTTATATGCAAACGTTGAGGTTGAATAGACATGACTGTTGGGCTTCTGAGTCTACATAAGTTTGCTGGCCGACCTTGACAATTTGTCCATAATCAAAGTAAATTCATATCTCCATAATACTTATCAGAATCAAATGATTTCTAGATCAATCCTACACCTCTCGATGAGAGGAATCTAGGAAAAATATCAGAAGCCATAAATAAGGTGATCCACATATGTCCTTTAAAATTTTTTGAAGACAATATCAAGGGGAACTTCTCCACTAAAAACCTTCCTAGGGTTTACAAGATAGGACCTATTCAATAAAAATACAAGTAAAATGCACTTTCACCATTTGATAAGTACATTTATACTTAATAGATTCAATAAACAAATCACCAATGAAATAAAAAATACAGTTAACAAGTAAATCAATGGTCATCCATAAAACCGTGGCCATGAATCATCCACCAAACTTGAGAAAGCATACACAATTCATCTCTCTAAGAGGTTGTGTAAGTCATTCATCCATAGCCAAAAGAAAAAGATAGAAGTAGGCAGGTAATAGTAAACAATGATCCAAATTATGGAGTGCTTCCTCCACTTATATTAGGAAACCAAGTGCTTTACCTCTGTAATATTCGTAACTTGAATTTAACAGTGAATAGCAGAAAACATGTAACATGAACAACACCCAAAAATTGCATGCACACACAAATATTAGATACACAAATTTGGCACCAAAAACGGAGTCTTTTATTAAATTTTTTTAGTTGAATGAGTACAATATAGTCAAGGAAAGAGGAACCTGGGCCTGCTATAGCAAGCGAAGGAAAACCTAGGTTGTGGATTCGCTGCCCAAGTGCTGGAAAATTAGCCCACCAAAGCTTTGCGCAGAGCCAAAATTTTTCGCTACTACGGCTGGGAGGAAATGTTGATATCTGCCTCCATTGTGCTCAAAATCTCCTGAAATTGTAGTTGGTGCCTCTCCAAAAATAGCTCAACAAAATCCAAGAAGGAATTTACCTCATACCAACCACCTAGAAAACCCACAAACTGGTGCGTATGCCCTAGCTCAACCCTTGTACGCACTAACAAAATTTGTTGTAGAAATACTCTCCAAAATTGCTCCTTAGCTATGTCAATTCCTTACGCAATTTGCCTGTCTTCAATTTCTTATTCATCCAAACCACAACTCTGCAATACTGCTGGCCCCTCAACCTCTGTGCAAGTTTCCAGTGAGACCTCTGCGTAGGTCCAAGAAGGCACCAATTCGTCCTGTAATATTGCCTCAGAGTTCCGTCGTGCAACCACTCCAAATATCTAGCAAATGATGAGGCCAAACACTCCTAAAATACCTGGAATCTGGAAACCACTATAGTTGCCCCACCAATTGGTGTGAATCTCTCCAAATGTGTCCTCCTGCACACTGGACAGGCTGAACGTACCACTGCAATCAGCTCCAAAATGGCTCTGGAAGTGTGATGTTAAACTCTCCTACGGTGGTACTTGAACTCCACTAAAGGAAGAGGTGAGATTCTTTCCCATAAATATCTGATGCTAAACAACACTCAGTTAACTTGGCTAAGTAGCTCAAGCAAACTAATGTTCAGTTGATAAATTGACAAAAAGCCCGAAATGTTGGCCCTCACATTTTATGTATACTTGTTGCCCTCCTCCTCTCCTTGTGGGGCCCAATCTCCACTATTGTGTTTTCCCTCCTTTCTTTCTTTCTTTCCCCAAGTGTGTGTTGCTTAGGGGAGTGGATGTTCCTTGTGGGTGGCCCCCACAACCCACCAAATAGCAAATATTCCTCTTCTCCTAAGTCAAAACCCTAAAACTTGTTGCTAATGCAAAAAATTATTATCAAGACCAAAATTTTCCAAAATTATGATGCCTCTTAAATAGTTTATGAATTTGGGGATATTATAGTCCCCCCTGCCAAAATTTTCTTGTCTTTAGGAAATTTCATTGCTAGATATTGTAGTACCTACTCCCCTTCCCATGTTGCATCCTCCTTAGGAAGGTCATTTCACCCGACCAAAAATTCGCTGACAGTCTTATTTCTGAGTTTCCTTTCAAGCACATCCAAAATGGTCTCCAGCACCAACTCTAGATGACCTTCATCATCTAATGGTGGCAACTTTGTAGTGGTCGTGACCCACTGTCCTAGTGTCTTTTTCAAGCATGATACATGGAAAACATTATGCACCTTGCTTCCTGGTGGAAGCTCCAACTCATGGGCCACCTCCCCAACTCACCTAGTCACCCTGTACAACCCATAGAATCATGGTTTGTCCTTCTCTACCCCAATCTGCTTGAGTGATGACTGTTTGTATGGTTGGAGGCACAAGTAGACCATATCACTCACCTCAAACTACCTCTCAAATCTGTGCCAATCAACATACATCGTCTGCTAATTTTGTGCCATTTGTAGATTATCCTTGAGAGTCTTGAGGATATCTTGGCTCTCTAGGAACCAATCTCTAGCCCTTGGGGCTTTTCTATCTCCAAAAACCATGTCAGTAAATGAAAGCACATCATACCCATAGAGAGCACGGAAAGGGGACATAGCAATCGACATGTGGTAAGTGGTGTTGTAACAGTACTCTCCCAGGTCCAACCACTTCACCCATGCGTGCTACTTCCCTGTCACATAGTTGCCCAAATATTCTTCCAACCAGTTGTTTGCAATTTCTGTTTTCCCATCTGTCTAGAGGTGGTAGCTGGTGTTGAGAATGAGCTTTGTACCCCCTAACCTGAATAGATCCTGCCAAAACGCCCCCATGTACCTACTAACTCGAAAACTAACAATGGTCTTTCGAAGACCATGCAACTTGAACACCTCTCTAAAGAACAACTTTTCGACCTATGATGCTAAATACCTGGATGAAATAACAAAGAAATGGGCGAACTCGGTCAACCTATCTATTACCACATAGATACAATCACATCCCTGTGCAACGGGAGGCCTGTGATAAAATCCATGGACACGCTCTCCCATTTCCTCTCTAGAATAGGAAGAGGTTGTAGCAAAAATACTGGGTGCTTTGGCTCTCCCTTGTTCCTCTAAAAAACCATGCACTCTTGCACATGCCTCAACACATCCCCCTTAAGACCCCTCCAAGAGAAACGCCCTAGATGGCCCTGTATGTTTTGAGAAATACAGGGTGTCCTGCCATGGGTGAATCATGGGGTTCCTGCATAATTCTCTCTCTGATTTGCGACCCCGACACCAAGTAAAAATTGTCCATATAATATATCATATCATCCATCATCCGATACCTATCATCTCCAAATGTGGCATCCACTATCTCGCAGGCCTGCCAATCATTGGAATACTCTACCAAGAGTTGTGTCCTCCAGTCCTAAGTAATATCCATCAATGGTAGTGTCACCGGCCTCCTAGATAGGGCATATGCCACTATGTTCTGATTTCCCTTGATGTATTCTATCTCAAAGTCATAAACTTGGATCTTCTAGACCCACTTTTGTTGCCTCTACTGGAGTTCCTTCTGCTCTAGAAATAATCAAAGACTGTTGTGGTCAGTCTTCACCTTGAACCTGTTACCCACTAGCTACTGCTAGAACTTAGCCAACATATGCATTATAGGCAACATCTCCTTACCATAAATAAAGTACAACTACTCATAGTCACAGAGCTTCCGGCTCTCGTATACTATGGGATGACCTCCTTGCGTCAACACTGCCCCATTGCCCTTGCCTGATGTGTCACACCCCAAAACAAAGGGTTGTGAGAAATCTGGTAATGATAACACCAGACAAGTACTCATCACCACCTTGAGGTGCTCAAAGGCCTCCTGCACTGTGTCTGACCAACTGAATTCACCCTTCTCCATGAGGTTTGTAAGGGGTGCAACAAGTTGAGAAAATCCCCTCACGAAGCACCTATAATATGTGCATATGCCTAAGAATCCTCTCAACTCCATCACATTCCTGGGCATAGGCCAATCAAGGATGGCACAAATCTTCTCCTGGTGGACTCTGATCCCATCCTCACTTATCACGTGCCCCAAATATAACATCTCAATCAACCCAAATTCACACTTGGACATCTTGGCATAAAATTGTTGCTCCTCCAAGATGCTCAAGACCTGTTCCAAGTGATTCAAGTACTCCCCCCATGTCTTTCTGTAAATGAGTATGTCTTCAAAAAATACTAGAATGAACCTACGCAGGTGCTTGCAAAAAATGTGGTTCATGCAAGATTGGAATGTGGCAGGTGCATTGGTGTTAAAATTGAAAACTAGGGCCAAAATCCATGTGGGTCATCTTATTTATGGCAACTGATATTTTTCTTGGATTCCTCTTGTCAAGAGGTGTAGGATTGATCTAAAGATCATTCGATTCTGACATGTATTCATGAAGATATGAATTTATTTGTGTTATGGGACAAATCATCAATGTCGGCCAGCAACCAAATTGCCCCCACTTGTGCTCAACGTTTTAGTATAGAAAGAGGTGGCTTGCTAGTCATTTGGACATACACTCTTCTTGTGATCTCTTCCTCTCCACTTGTCTTTGGGTTTTGGTGGAAGGAGAGATCCTACGAGACAATGCTTCCCTAATGGAGAAGGCTCCACGCTATCATGAAGAAGGCTAAATGCTGGTATGAAGCAAGCCCTAACCCCTGGCCTAATGATGCCCTAAACACAGTCATGAAGGAAGAATGTCCTAGCTGCAGGTCTAAAGGGTGTTTATGCAGCTGAGGAGATGCCCTAGACCTAGTTGCTATCATGGGTAAGAAGGAGCTATGTTGCCTAATGAAGATGCCACCTAAACACAGTCATGGTGAAGACCTTAACGCTGTCCATAAAAGATCTACAAGATGCCTTAAAGAGATCCTTTATACATTGTTCTAGGCCGCAATTTGAGGAGGGATTTCATGTTCCCTAAACTGCTGTGAGTGCAAGCCCTAGTCGCAGTCCTAATGGGAGGACTACAGTCTTACCCTAGCCATACTAAATGACAAGATCTGGCCGCAGTCCTAGGGGATCTCTAGAGCTACAATACACGACTTGAATGGTTCCTAATTTGTAGTCTCAAGTCTGCCCTAGCTGTAGTAAAAAGAGAAGGTTACAGTCACCAAAATAGAGGACAATAGAAGCTGTCCATTTGTGCTTCTAACCGCAGTCTTATGTGTCATGTTGGTGCCCTAGACGTAGTCCATGAGGAGGACTATTTAGGAGGACTGTTATAGGCAGTTTAGGAAGGCTATTGAGGACTTGGTTGTTGTCCTAGAGAAGTTGTCCGCTGCCTGAATATGAAAGAAGCCTAAACAACCATAGCCTAGCTGCTTTGCTAGGCTGCAAGCCATAACAAGTAGCTAAGGCTGATAAGTGTAAATAGGTTGCAACATATTGGATGTTGTATGTGTAGCATAATGATATATATTACAACAAGCATGGATGAGTGTATGTTGGTTGCAACATGGTGTTAGAGACAACATGTTTAGTTGCAACAACGCATAGTGCACAATGATAGTGGTGCAGCATATAGGTGACAGTAAGGATGGGTGCAACGTGGTGCAGTATGGTGCAGCACAATGGCACGTCGTGGTGATGATGGGCATGGATGTATAGTAGCAACACGATGCATTGCAACAACTTGTTGATGATGGGCACAACATGATGATGAGGTACTGCTCTGTGATGGGAGCAACACAGTGATGAGTGCAACATGATGATGAGGTGTAGCACAGTGATGGGTGCAGCATGGTGATGGAGTCACCTTGCAGGATTAGTTGAAGTAGTATGTCTTCACCGAAGTTTAGATCAACTACCTCATGTGTTCATCTTCTTAGTGAAGATCTCTGCTCTTATTATGATAAGTCAAAATGTTGACTTCTTATGTATATGTACTATCTCTCTCTCTGCTGAACTATTGAAGAACATAAGAAGAATTGTTCAAGGGTTTTCCGCACGTTGGGGTTTGTCCCTCGCTGGCGCCACATCTTGTGTCCTCTTGTCTTGGCTTGTCTTCTACGATTTATGTTTTTGTTATATCTGCATTTTACTATCATGCTAAATGTGATTGCTAATCTGAAATTGATATTAAGCTAATATGGAAAATTGAAGTAAATTTTTTGTCAGCATAGAACATACCTAAAATGAACATGGTATCAAAGGTGAGGTGAAGACAAAGCCCAAGCAAGAGTGAAAGAGCAATCACCGAAGACAGTTGGAAAGGACAAAAAGTTTCAATGAGTTCCTCATCACTCTTCAAATTCACCAAGGGTGACGAAGCTGAGAATATTATTCGGCCGATGCAGCAGAAGCATCTGATGGCCTACCTAAAGATCACTTCAATGGGAAGTCCAGATCTAAGGGTGGAAGGAAAGGCAGATTCCATGCTTGCAATAAGTTCGGCCATTATGCGAAGGAGTGTCTGAATGGTAGGGACATATCACTTGATGATGATAAAAATCATTCCAGGGACATCTTCAATGACTGTAGGAATGATAGGTAATGCAGGTCATCAAGGAAATGGCCAACTCTTCAAAGAAAGAATGCTAGGTATGAAGAATCAAATGTTGTTTCTGATACTCCTCCAGACTCTTTGGGAATCTGGCTTATTGATAGTAGTGCTTCAAGGAACTTCATTGGATAGAAGGAAGCTCTCTCTAATTTAATAGAGAAGGACACAATCATGGAGATTATACTTGGAGTCAATGCCACCTATCTGGGAAAAGGGTGTAGGGAATTCTACCCTTCAATTGAATAAGGGTAGCACGATTCATTAACAAGAAGTTCTTTATGTACTTGATCTCAAGAGGATCGTGGTGTCCATTTTGGTAATGGAAGTTAAAGGTTTCAAGGTGGCATTCATCGATGGAAAGGTACGTGTTTGAAAAATGAAATTTTTGAAGATGCTTTTATTCTTGGGTTTAGGGTTGGCAATTTGTGTCAAGTTGCAGGAAGTCCATTGGGGACCATGTCAGTTGACACATCTCTTCTATAGCACCGAAGGTTTGCTTATTATGGGGCCCTACCCGATGTGAGTCAGATGGTGACAAGGATGCCTGAATTCAAGAAGAGCATGAAGGTACATGTCTGAGATGTACCGAAGGAAAATCTTAACAAGGGGACCATTCCCCTCATGTAGAAAGTCCATAGGTTTGAAACAACTCGAGGCATTTGAGATTCATGATTAAGAATATCATGTATGTAGGTTGAAGAAAGCTCTCTATGATTTAGAGCTAACACCCTGGGATCGATATGAGAGGATTGATAGTTGTCTAACGAAGTTGAGATTCACTAGGAGTGAAGCCGATCCAAACCATTGCTTGAAGGTTGTGGATGATAGACCTCTCATATTGGCACCTTATGAGGACGGCCTTTTTCTGTCAGGTGCAAATCCTCCCATTTGAAAAAGTAAGAGGGAGTTGGATTCCAGATTTGGAATGGTGAACTGCAAGCCCGTGACTACCTCAATGAAGCCTAACTTTAAGAATTTATGCAGTAGTGATGGTAGACCTGATTTGGGAAATGCCTCTGAGTTTCATAAATTCATTCTAGCATTGATGTTCTTGGTGAAATCTTGTTCGGATATATGTTTTGTAGTTAGCATGTTGAGCCCATATATGGTTGAGCCTCACTGCATTGGTGCCAAGAATCTTTTGAGATATCTTCAGGGCATAATCTCTCATGGATTGAGATACACTAACAAAAATGTCTAGTTGCATGATTATGCTGATGCTGATTAGGCAGGCAGTGTGGAGGATCGCAAGAGCACTTCTAGGTGTTGGTTCTCTTTGGGTTTTTCTTTGATATCCTGGATGAGCCAGAAGCAAAAGTCAGTTGCTTTGAGCACCGCTGAGACCAAATACATAGCTATGAGTATGATCTCGTGTGAAGCGACCTGCTTGAGGAAGATCTTCAGTGAGCTGTTTGGACATGTGTTGGTTACCATCGTGATCTTCTGTGACAACTGGAGGGGGATTCGATTGTTGAGGAATCCCGTGTTCTATGATCTCTCCAAGCATATAGACATCACGTACCACTTTATCTGGGATATGGTACATTGAGGATTAAGAAGGCTCCATCGCATTGGGACTGATGTGCAGGTCGCCGATATTCTATCGAAGCCCCTGGGAAAGGTACATCTTGGAGTGATGAGAAACCATAGGGTGAGTGGTTCAGCCTTCCCCTAGTGGTTTTCTATGTAGGCAGGATGAGTGGTTCATCCTTCTCCTGCTGAGACACAATCATAGGGTGAGTGGTTCAGCATTCCCCTAGTGATTTTTTGTGTATAGGGTGAGTGGTACAACCTTCCCTTGGGATACCCCTGGCGACATGTAGGTAGGATGAGTGGTTCATCCTTCTCCTGCTGAGACATCCTACCCATGTAGTCTAGGACTCATGGGAAGTACCTCTCATCTAGCTAATGAGCAGGGAAATGAGGATAGGGACCATAGTTGTACCGATGGACGCATCGTGTTACTATCGTACTCCCTATGCTAGGATGATATTGATTTGGGATCAATTAGAACTGACTTCGGGTCAGTAAGAGTGATAGAACTCACTTTCTTTAGGAATTGATTTTGGATCAGTAAGAATGGTATGATACACTCTCTTTATTTGGAACTGATTTCGGATCAGTAAGAGTGGTATGACACACTCTCTTCATTGGGACTGACTTCAGGTCAGTAAGAGTGGTATGAGACACTCTCTGTCATATGGGACTGACTTCGGGTCAGTAGAGGATGGTTGATACATTCTTGATCACTTCTTCTTCTTCATAGTTTAGTGGAGCAGAGCAGTGCAGGGCACTAATGGCAAAAATAGTACAGTTTGGCAGATGGATTAGCGACGGAGTTCTCCCTAGTTGAGAGGGAGTGTTAAAATTGGAAACTAGGGCAAAACTCCATGTGGGTCATCTTATTTATGGCAACTAATATTTTTCTTGGATTCCTCTCGTCAAGAGGTGTAGGATTGTTCTAAAAATCATCCGACTCCGACATGTATTCATGAAGATATGAATTTATTTGTGTGATGGGACAATTCGTCAAGGTCGGCCAACAACCAAATTTCCCCCACTTGTGCTCAACGTTTTAGTATAAAAAGAGGTGGCTTGCTAGTCATTTGCACATACACTCTTCTTGTGATCTCTTCTCTTTGGGTTTTGGTGGGAGGAGAGATCCCAAGAGACAATGTTGCCCTAATGGAGAAGGCTCTACGCTATCATGGAGAAGGGTAAATGATGGTATGAAGCAAGCCCTAACCGCTGGCCTAATGATGCCCTAAACACAGTCATGAAGGAAGAATGTCCTAGCTGCAAGTCTAAAGGGAGTTTATGCAGCTAAGGAGATGCCCTAGACCTAGTTGCTATCATGGGTAAGAAGGAGCTACATTGCCTAATGAAGATGCCACCTAAATGTAGCATGGTGAAGACCTTAATGCTGTCCATAAAATATCTACATGCTGCCTTAAAGAGATCCTTTATATGTTGTTTTATGCCGCAGCTTGAGGAGGGTTTTCATGTGCCCTAAACTGTTGTGAGTGCAAGCCCTAGCCGCAGTCCTAATGGGAGGACTACATTCTTACCCTAGCCACAGTAAATGACAAGATTTGGCCACAGTCCTAGGGGATCTCTAGAGCTACAATACATTGCCTGAATGGTTCCTAATTTGCAGTCTCAAGTCTGCCCTAGCCGCAGTAAAAAGAGAAGGTTACAGTCACCAAAATAGAGGACTATAGCAATTGTCCATTTGTGCTTCTAACCGCAGTCTTATGTGTCATGTTACTTCCCTAGACGCAGTCCATGAGGAGGACTATTTAGGAGGAATGTTAGGTTTAGGAGGATTGTTAGAGGCACTTTAGGAGGCTTGTTAGAGGCAGTTAAGGAGGACTGCTAGAGGACTTGGTTGCTGTCCTAGAGAAGCTCTCCGCTGCCTGAATATGAAAGAAGCCTAAACAACCATAGCCTAGCTTCTTTGCTAGGCTGTAAGCCATAGCAAGCAGCTAAGGCTGATAAGTGTAAATAGGTTGCAGCATATTGGATGTTGTATGTGCAGCATAATGATATATATTACAACAAGCTTGGATAAGTGTATGTTGGATGCAACATGGTGTTAGAGACAACATGTTTAGTTGCAACAACGCATAGTACGCAATGAGAGTGGTGCAACATATAGGTGACAATAAGGATGGGTGCAATGTGGTGCGGTATGGTGCAGCGCAATGGTACAACATGGTGATGATGGGCATGGATGTATAGCAGCAACATGATGCATTGGAACAGCTTGTTCATGATGGGTACAACATGATGATGAGGTACTTCTCTTTGATGGGAGCAACATAGTAATGAGAGAAACTCAGTGATTGGGTGCAACACGGTGACGGGTGTAGCAAGATGATGAGGTGCAGCAGAATGATGGGTGTAGCATGGTGATGGAATCACCTTGCAGGATCAATTGAAGCAGTATGTCTTCACCGGAATTTAGATCAGCTACCTCATGTGTTCATCTTCTTAGTGAAGATCCCTACTCTTATTATGACAAGTCAAAATGTCGACTTCTAATGTATATGTACTATCTCTCTCTCTCAGCTTAACTATTGAATAACATAAGAAGAATTGATCAAGGGTTTACCCATATTGGGGTTTGTCCCTGGCTGGCACCACATCTTGTGTCCCCTTGTCTTGGCTTGTCTTCTGTGATTTATGTTTATGTTCTATCTGTATTTTACTATCATGCTAAATGTGATTGCTAATTTGGAATTGATATTGAGCTAATATGGAAAATTGAAGTAAATTTGCTATCAGCATAAAACATACCTAAAATGAACAATTAATGAGCCCAAAGGGCATCACCAGGAACTCAAAGTGCCCATAATGGCACCTGAATGCAGTTTTTGGGATGTATTTTTCTCTCACCCGAATCTAATGTTACCCCAAACATAAGTCTATCTTAGAGAAGCACTTGGCTTCTTTAAGCTCGTCCATCAGCTCATCAATCCGTGGTATTGGGTACTAGTTCTTTAGAGTCTTCAGGGCCTTGTAATCAATGCACATACAGAGGGTCCCATCCTTCTTCTTCACCAACACCACTGATGAAGAAAATGGGCTAGTACTAGTCCTGGTGTGCCCCAACGCCAAAAAATATTGGATGGTTCTCTCGATATCATCCCTGTAGGCCTTAGGATGCTGGTAAGGAGTAGTAATCACTACATGTACACCCTCCTCTAGTGTGCACAAACCCTTGATCTAGTGGCCTGCTTGGAGGAATCTCCCAAACAATTTTCCGGTGTCTCTCCAATAGCGCTAGGATGCCTGGGTGTGGCTGCCATGTTTGAGACCACATCTTTGATATCCTCAGCTCTACTACCCACTCTATATCTCCATGCCGTAAGTCGGCCTCCATCCGATGGGTTGATATTATCTGCGACGGGTAGGAGTGCATGCTCTTCAACATGACTAGCTTCCCATTTGGTCCAGTAAACTCCATCTCCAGTTTCCTCCAGTCGGTAGTAACTTGCCCCAAAGAATGCAACCACTTAACACCCATCACCACTTTGGTTTCTGGGACATCAATCACAAAAAAATGATCAGTCACAAAATAGTTCCCTATAGTCAAGGTCAAACTAGGGACATATCTCGTGCACTGCATAGTCCTGTCTCCTGATACCAACACTAAAAACCCCTCAAATGTCTCTGTGTGTATGCCTCTCTGCTCCACCATCTGGGACTCAATAAAATTGTGGGAAACCCCATCGTCCACTAGCAATGAAACACGTTGTCCTTGCACTATGCCCCTAATCCATAGTGTAGGTTACTTTGGGACTCCTCGAAGTGAAGAAATAACCCCTCTAGTAGGCGACAATGACCCTCATCATCTTGCTCAATCTCATCCTTGGGCTCACTATTTGATTACACTTCAATGTAATGGGCTTGCCCTTGGTGCACTTGTGCCCCAGTGCCCACGACTCTTGGCATGTGAAGCACAACTTCCTCCTACGAAGGTCCCTCCTAGTCTCATCTTCAAGTTGTCCATGCCCAACCTCCCTATGTGTCTGTCTAGTATCCCTGCTCCATTAGGGAGCAGTGGGTCTAGCTGGTATACTAGCCCTAGTCTTGGGAATTGTGTCAATCACGTCTTTGGTCCTAGAGATGGCATCCATCAATGTTGTAGGCTTATAAGTCCTCACACATCTGCATAGGGGATAAGCTAACCCCTCTACAAGTAACATAATCAATCACGCCTCTGAAATATTTGTAACCACGATGACCAACCTTTAAAACTCTGATATATATGCCTTTGCACTGTTATTTTGTCTTAGGTATGCCAACTCCCTAAAGTGAAGCTCAGGGTCCTTCCTATCAAACCTCTCGATCAACCACCTAGTAAACTTCATGTAAGAGGTAATGTGGATGTGCCCTAGTGTGATTAGGCCATGATACCACCATTTCTGCGCATCCCCCCCAAATGTAGTGTGGCCAACCAGATTGCCTATGTCTCACACATGGGGTTTAGATGTAAGTAAGTGTCCATCTTCTGAACCCATGCCCTGGCTAAACTCTTGGCAAACAGTTGGGAAATGTGACCTTCCCTGTAATCTTTTGCACCTCCTGTTTCAACTGTGCTCGTCTATAAGATGTTCTAGCCCCAGTATTGCGTCTCTCTTTGAGGTGTATAAATTCTCCAAAGGACATGACTCTGAATCTTGGGGTCTAACCCCTCATACTCATCAATCCACGTCTCCACAGAGTGCACCAAATCTGCAATAGGATTTGGTTCCCTTTCTCTCTCTGGCTCATCCATGAATTGTGGCATAGTGGTTTAGCTAGCCTAACCACGGATGGGAGTATGTGATTGCTGAAATGCATGCTCATGCATGTGGTGGCTTCCACCTCATGCTTTAGAACCCCCATCTCCATTGTTGTCATGCCCCTACTAGTAATGCACTTGTAGGCCCATCATTTGCTGCATCATGTCCATCATTAGTTGGCCCTGCCTCAACATCTGTTGGTTCACCCTCAATAGCTCAGCCATAACCTAGTTCTGGCCCCCTTTTCTTGGCTCCTCGTCACCTCCTTGGCCCTCCATGCATTCTCTAGCATTGTCAAGCTTATATTCTGAAAAGGGGTCAAGCCCTCCTTCTCTACCACATCCTCTTCCTCTACCCCTACCTTGACCTCTATGAAATATAATGCCCTGGTATCTGGGTGGCATTACCAATTGCTTTCTCCCACACCAAGAACATGCTCTGATACCACTTAATATTCCTAACTGGAATTTAACAGTGAATAGTAGAAAACATGTAACATGAACAACACCCAAAAATTGCATGCACACACAAATATGAGATACAAAAATAATGTCACCAAAAACTAAGTCTTTTATTAAACTTTATGAGCTAAGTGAGTACAATATAGCTAAGGAAAGAGGAACATGGGCTTGCTACAACAAGTGAAGAAAAACCTAGGTTGTGAATCCACTGTCCAAGTGCTGGAAAATTAGCCCACCAAAGCTCTGTGTAGACCCATAATTTTTACGACTGTTGTTGGAAGGAAATGGTGATATCTGCCTCCACTGAGCTTGGACTCTCCTAAAATTCTAGCTAGTGACTCTTTGCAAATAGCTCAACAAATCTCAGGAAGGAATTTTGCTCAGACCAACCACCCGGAAAACCGACAAACTGGTGCGTATGCCCTAGCTCACCTCCTATACGCACTGCCATAATTTGTTGTAGAAATCCTCTCCAAAATTTCTCCTTAGCTACTTGAATTTCTCTGATAATTTTTCCCTCTTCAATCCCTTATTCCTCCATCCCACAACTCCGCAATATTGCTGGCCCTTCAACATTC
Organism: Pinus taeda; assembly: GCA_000404065.3. Lineage (NCBI taxonomy): Eukaryota > Viridiplantae > Streptophyta > Pinopsida > Pinales > Pinaceae > Pinus > Pinus taeda. Next base: position 242,444 of record APFE030009997.1, read on the forward strand.
GCGGGAGCTGCTAGTGAGACCTCTATGTAGGCCCAAGAAGACACCAATTCAACCAGTAATATTTCCTCAGAGTTATGCGCTGCAACCACTCCAAATATTCAACAAATGATGAGGCCAAACACTCCTAAAATACTTGGAATCTCACAACCACTACAATTGTCCCTCCAAGTGGCTCTTCTTCTTCTTCTTCTTCTCACCTTTTGTATTTGGTCCATTGCTATACCCCTTCTTCGTTTCCATTTTTTGGCTAGGGCCACATTCTCCTGCTGCTCCTCACTCTTCTGAGTACTATGGTTGTTGCCACTGACAAGATTGAGCCTTAACTCCTCCTGGGTGAAATTGCTCCATAATTGATTCTAACCCGACAACTAGTCTCGTCCATTAGTCACTTGGATGAATACATCCCACTACTTCATAAACCCATTCAAGGATATACGCACCATATCATCATCATTTGGTTTTTCCCCCACTACAACTAACTCATCCTTTACCAATTAAGTCCGGTGAGGTAACTAGTAATGTCTTCACCTTTGTGCATCTTTGTATTCCTCAGCTTTTGTCTGAGAATTAGATTCTTGTTAGTGGTGTCATTTGGGATAATTTCAAAATAGCATCCCACATTTTCTTTGTTGTATCCAACTCAGCAATATGCAGAAGTATATGGTCCTTAACTCTATTAAGGCTTATACTCCATGTTTTGACATCTTCCTTTTGATATGTTGAAAGTTGTTGTGGATATGTCAGAGCGACTATCACATTGGTCACGTAATCCTTGGGAGCATTCTCTTCCAACAATAGAGAAAATCTAGCTTTCCAAAAACCAAAGTTTGAGGCTCCGCTAAATCTTTCTTGATCTCTCAAACCTATTGAGGCCATTTTCAAACCCTCAAAATATAAGAAAAACCCAAATAAATATGAGGAATATAAACTGTGTTCAAGACTACTTTCTCTTCTTGTGCCTACATTGAGCCTTCTTCTACCCTCAGATATGCTCTAATACCATGTGAATTTTTTAAACACTGTTACAGTTAGCTGGTTATTATTCTCCTATCAATTGATTGTTTGCCTTCTCCAAATTTTTTGCGGAAAACACTGAATAAAACACTATTGCAACTTCATAGAAAATAAATAAACCACAAGAATTGAGAAAATTATTTCACACACACACACAAATAATGAACACCAATATTTTTGGACAAATATCCCTGGAAAAACCACTGTGTGGTGAAAACCAGTTCTGTAGATGAGTATTTTTATTGATTGTTCAGCAAAATCTGTGATGATGAAATTACAACTGTTTTATGTAAATTAACAAACCTTCGGAAAATAATTCTAGTCACTTTTGCAAGTCGATATAGGCCCTAGAAAACAATTTGGCTTCTCTGATCCAATTCAGCCTTCCTCTGGCTCCTAAACTGGTCACACGTGCGGGTTTGGCACTCGAACCCTATTTGGCAAACTCACACTGCTAGAAAAGTAAACTCGGCCTCCCTGGAATTCAACTACAATTGGCAAACTCAGCTTCCCTGTGCAAATTGATCACTCTAGCAATCTTTCTCCTTGCTTTGGAAACTCGGCCTCTTCGAAGCAACTCGCACCACTTGGAAACTCAACTTCTTTGCAGAAAAAATCGATCTCTAACAATCTTTGGAAATCATTGTGAAGAATCTCCTCTGGCAATCCTGGCTCTAATCACTATTGATCTCGATGGGCTGGTGCCCTCACGCTATCACTGCGCCCTTGCTATCACTACAAATTTTTGTCTCGATGTGTTCTCCAAAAGCCCCATCGATTTCCTCTTATAATCTCTCATTGAAAAATCAAAGGCCACGATTTAACTTCAATCGATGGCTAAGATCATCTTGACCCCGTCACATGACTTTTCTAGAAGTCAGTAGAGGAAAATCAATTTACCTCAATTAACTACAATTAATTATGCCATTTCCCTAAGTTAGACTTGGGGAAATTAATAAACTGACTAATTAATTCTAATTAAGGTACTTTTCCTTAAAAAAATTGGGTGTTGGATAAAACCAAACTATTGTGTTTCTTAGCCTCATGGATACCATCTAAGACTAGAACACATGTCCAAGCTACATAAACTAACAAAAATAGTCCAAGAAATGATGATGATAAATAAAATGATCCTTTCCACTACTTATATGAGGATGGGTTGTAATTTAGCCTAAAATCCCCTACTAAAAAGTAAATCACAATAAAACCCTTGGGTTACAATCCAACCCAACTAGGTTTGACATAAATGCAAATAAAGCAATGGAACACATCAAATATTGTGGAAACACAAATACAAAAACAAATAAAACAAGAGAGACATAGATATACATGGTTCACCCAATTTGGGCTACATCCACAGATAAACAGTCAATCCTTCCTTTTATATTATCCAACAAAATGAAGAGATACAACTTACAGTAGAACCGTTGTAATTTCCTCTTCGCTCTCACGCAACCTCCTCTTTCTGTCTCGCTCAGAATAATAACCACAACAGCAATACAATTCCCTCATATAAACTAAGGGTTGTCTTCTAGGGCAAAAAACCATAAATTAACATGACTTCTACTATCAGATCATTTTCCTAATGAACAACCCAGATTGACTACGAAATTACAATATTTTACAAGGTAATTTTACAAGTCCCCCCCCCCCCCACACCCTGCGTGGAGGGGTGTACAGTCTTCCTGGGGTATACATCCGGTTGAAACAAAGACCTCTTAATCAAGAAGATAATCAGGCTCCACACCCAACACATATGTGAGCCATGAGGCCTCTAAGGCTTATGTGATCCATGAAAGAAGCTCCAAATTCCAAGCGTTGATGCTACAAGGTGTCAAATGTGATGTAGCAACATCTAAAAATCATCATTTGAGGGTTGGCCCTCAAATATTTATCAATGGCTCTCTGTGGTCCCCAATATCTAGTTAGGGCACCACAAAGGGGTCTCTTAGGTCTCCAACTATAAAAAAGTATACATCTCTGCTCGAACATTGAGGGCTTTCCAAGTCATACTAGCCCCCCAAGTCTCTGAAGGTGAGACCATCCTCATATGGGGCCTGAATGAGCTACAACCCCTCATATGGTGCTAAGGTCGGCCTGGGGGCATGTTGGGTCCAAGTGTATCATCCTGGAGAATCATCAAGTGGAGTACAAAGTGGTAGAACTTCCTAGTTGCAGGAGGTTTCCAGGGTCATATGTGATGTGCTATTGCTGCTTGGGGACCCAAGGCTCTCAACGCTTCATCTGTGGGTTCCAATACACTTCTATAATGGCCTGGGTACCTGTGGGTAAGGTGCCCAGGTTATGGGCTGCTGAACCACCTAATAATCACAACATAAAGTCTAGTGAAAGCAACCAGTTATCAGGGACAATAATCATTATTGCATCTAAGTTAACCAAGCTTGAATGTAATCAACTATTTACTTCTTCAAATAAGGATTCCCTTCCAAAATTAGATCCCTGAGCTTGCAATAGTGTTTCCTCCCTAACTAGGAGTGGCTAAAGAACAACTCTATTAGGTGCTTCCAGTCCCCAAGGGGAAGTAACATTTCCTTAGTCCACCTTCAATTGATAGGTGTTAGTGAATAATAATGATGGTATGGAAGGGAGAAGACTTCATGGCCATGTGCCATGGTTAAAAGAACCATCATGATAGAGATCCACATCTTGTGAGGAGGGAGCAATCATGGATGCATGAGTTACCAACTTTGTGTTTGTTTTTCCACCCCTCTTGTACGCCTTTTACTTTTTCTTGATTTTTCTTTGTATTATTGCTCATATCTCAAAGGGTTAGAGCTTGCTTTGAATGATATTGCAGTTGTATTACCCCTTAAGGATGAGCCATTTCATTGCTCATCGGGGTTGGGACATGCAAGGGTTCCTTTTATGATGTAATGGAGAAACATGTGCTCATGAACCAGGTGATGGCCATAATGAGTGAGGTAGATCTCATGCTAGGATTTTTTCCGCGTGCTAATGTGGATGTCCCAACCATCTTTTGCATTTTGATATTCTTGTTATTTTATGTTGCGGCCATGATATGCTCTTTTATTGTTCTTTTAGCTACATTTGTTAGTTTTTGTAGCATCAGATGTGTTCTAGCCATGAAATTTGGTGGAGAGGCTAGAATACATGAGATATCCAAAACCCATAAATCCTTTTTGGAAATTCCGCTTAGAAATGATTTAATTAGATTATTAACCAATTTTAAATACTTACTAAGTCTAAACTTAGGGAATATGGTTAATTAATCAGTATCAATTAATTTAAGGCGAGAATTATCTAGAAACTTGCAGATCAATCCAAAAACGATCCTAGCCATTGATTAAGTTTTAATCTTGGTCGTTGATGCTCCAATAGTGGATTATAAGAAGAGATCGATGTGGTAATGGAGAATATACTTGAGTAGTGCGATTTCTTGGAAGATCGATTTCCAGAGTAGCAACAATGAGTTGCTGGAGAGAAGCGAGAGTTCAAATCAATGAGTGAGGGGCAGGGACAGTGAGTCCGGAGCAGATTTTCCAGATCTAGAGAGCAGTAGCAAGGGGGCCGAGTTATCTCAGTGAGGCACTGGAGAGCACTACGTAGTAGCTTCAGAGAGGGCAATTCGATTAGTTGGAGAGAAAATCGTTCTCAGTTCCAGAGGCAAGGCAAAGATTCCAAGAGGCTGGAGAGGCGATTTCCTCAATAGATGGAGGTAGAGCAATTTCATTAGAGACTAGTTGAAGGCTTGACATCAAACAGACTGTGGAGAGTAGCGCAGAGGTTGACGTAGAGGGTCAAAGGGCCGAGTTTCTGAAGGTAGGTTGTGCCGGGATTACTGGGTGGAGGAAGGATAAATTCACTTCAATAATTTTGCCCAGATTTTCTTGTTGTTTGGATTTCCAATTAGGCATCCATAGATGTACTTAGATTTTCACCGTTGCATAATAATAAAAACCCTCACTGCTGCACTAGTTTTCCCAAGATGGGCTTTTCTAGGGACATTTGTCCAAAAATAATTGTCTCATATTTTATGTGTGTGTGCTAGCATTTCTCAGTTTCCAACGGTTATTTTTTCCGCAGTATTTTGTTTGTGAAGGTTGTAGTGTGTTTATTTCGATATTTGTCGTAGAAGATAAATTGTTAAATTAATTAACAGTTAGGAGAAATAATACCAGTTGCTGCAATAGGGTTCCAGTTTTAGAATTTTCACATGGTATCAGAGCGCAATTGATCAGTTGGAGAGGTCAGAAATGAAGGAAAGGAATTTCGCTGCTCAGTAAGGGAAACACAATATTTTTTCCTGGAGGTTGAGTTGCTTGAGGAGGTTCGTTTTTTTTTTTTTGAGTGGGGCAGAAAAATTCAATCCTTACAGATCGAGAGATTCTAGAGGCAAGGGGAGAAACTCAATACTTTCGTTGGGAAGATCTCTAGCTGGATGCAGGGGTTTTGCAGGAGTACGCTGAAGTAGAACAAGTGTCGGGGTTGAAGAGAGAAGAGCACACACAGAGGGAAAATTTTCCTCAGGGAAGTTCTAGTCTCAAAAAGTTTGATTTTCGTTGCAGATCGACAATAGTTGTAAGCATATCTTCTCACTCTAGAAGGGAGTGTGACTAACAAAGAAGCAACCGAGAAGAAGGAAAGAGGAAGTTTTCAACAGTTCATTGAGATGGTCACTGTTGGGCTTTGTGATCAGGATAGGTTGGATGGAGCTTCCAACTACGTTATCTGGAAGGAAAGTGTTGTCCCATAGATGGTCTAGGTAGTGCGACAATGCTCAAACCGGGGCTATCACCCTGATCCCCGATCCCTCCATTTAAGTTGTCTCCCTGAAGCAGGCTAAGGGGGGTAGACCCTATGGGAAAAAGGAAGACCAACTAGAAACCAGCTAGCTTGGGAGACGCAACAAGGGGAAACAAACACTTAATTGATGTTAGGATTTGATTAGATCTTTAAATACTTAAGACTAGTGCCTTATGGAGTCAATGAAGACCAAGTAACTAATTAGCTGCTGCTGCTTATGAAGAAATTTAATGATTGCTTGAAAATATTTACAAAATATCAAACATGTAACGAGCATTATATAGTCCAAGCAATGATTGATTTCACCATATACACGATGTTCAATAGATGCACAAAGCCTTAACATTTAAACTTCAAAAGATAAAATACTTAAAGCAACCATGAAATTTAAATGCTAACTAGTTTCAAATAGTTAATCTCCAAATATAAACATTTAAGCACATTTAACATTACCACAACAGAAAAAAAGGCTTTAAAAGGAATTTCCAATTTTTAATTAGTCTTCTTTTCAGAATTTTTTTAATATATATATATATATATTTTTTTTTCTTTTTCTTTTTTCTTTTTCCAAATAATTTAGTTTAAATGAGATTTTTGTTGAGTGAAATAAACCAAATCTAAATCTAAATGATAACAAATAAAAAAAATCTGAACTATAAAAATAAAAGCAAAAATCCTAATAAAAGCCTAAGGATTAATTTTTTATTCTTTTTAGGATGATTTATATTTTATATATATATATATATTATATATATATTAAATTTTTTATTTTTAAATTCTAAATTTAAAATTTCAAATTCAAAAAGAAAACCAAAATCTAAATAAAGTTAAATATATTCTAAACAAAAGATTCTAAAAAATAAATAAAGGGAACCTTTTTATGATTTTTTTTTATTTATAAAAAATAGAACAAAAATAAACTTGAAACTAACACCTAATCTAAATAAAAATGAAAATCGATTTTTTTATTTACAAATTTTTTATATATGAAATCAGAATCAAAACAAAAATAAATTCAAATTAGAAGCCTAACAGAAATCAACACCTAATCTATATACATAAAATGAAAGTTGAAACAATATAAAATCTAAATTCTATATAAACAAAACTAAAAAAAACTAAATCAAAATCGAAAATAAAAATCGAATTGTAAATAAAATTAAACCTATAATCTAAACTTGCCAAATCTTAAACTTACCATACGTATCACCATGAAAACCCTAACCCGTCATAAAAAAAATCAAATTTGCTTTGTTTGTTGTTTGCAGGTGCAAGTCGACGGCAACAGTGGAGGAAGGAATAGGTCTAGGCACAGTGGAGGCAATGAAGAGGCAGGTTCTGGAGGCCACGGTGGGAAGCTGCGTTTGGAGGCAGCGTAAGGGGTCATGGAAGGTAAGCTCAATGGGGGTCGAGAGGATGGACACGGATTAATGGGTTGGACAAGTGGATTAGCTTCAACGACAAGGGTGAAGACAGATACGGCAGTGGGTAGGGCTGCGTGGTGGCTTTGAGGATGACGCGAGAGAGAGGATTCGAAAGTTGCGTGGAGGCAGCGACAATGCTGCATGGAGATGGTGAGAGAGGAAAGCCAAGAAGCTAAACGTGTAATGAAAGCTGAGGTGAGTGAAGGCTATTGCTGCGTGGAAGATTAGTGGAACTGTTTGGGGGAAATGCGTTTGGAGGCAGCAGATGAGGAGCGAAAAGCTGTGTGAAGTTGGAATGGACAACGAAAAGGCAGTGTGGGGAATGAGAAGAGCTGTACGTAGGTTTTGCAAGATAAGAAAAGGCAACAAGGAGTAGAAGGGACTTCGCATGGCTGCATGGGAGCCAAGGGAGCTACGAGGGTTCTATGGCTGAATGGAGGCTGCGATGAAGGCCGCAGAGGGAGGAGCTGCCACAATGGGGAATGAATCAACGTTTTGGCAGCGAGGGCGGTAACAGTAGAACAAGAAGGGGCAGCGTAAAAATGGTGATAGGAGCTGGAGCGAGGGTAGGCATTATAGCTACGTGAAAGGCTACATATGGAGCAGAAAGCAAGCAGATTTGCGTGGATTTGTATGGCCAGCGCTGCATCTTGGAGGACGCAGATCTGGAGGTTTGGACAGTGCACACCCTAAACAAAATTTCGAAATTTTCCTGCGAAAATGAAACCCAACAGACAAATGGTTTGGAGAACCTCGAATTTCTCCAGAAAACTAAAAAAAAAAATTGAATCCTTCCGCTCCTAACAAAAACCCTGCAAAAAAATTTCCAGATCTGGGATAAATACCCCTACAAGAGTTGATTTATGAGGCTAGATCTTACCCTCCGGAGCCTAGATCTAGCTTCAAACAAAAAAATTTCCTCAGATCTGCAGCCTGCAAGGACAAAAAAAAACAAAACACCCAGAAATAATACAGGCAAGGATGAAACTAAAAACCCTAAAAAGTAGCTAAATAATTACAATATCCACAAGTATAAAGGCTCTAAATAGCCAGATTTGTCAGTATGCCACAGCTCTAAATAGCCAGATTTGTCAGTATGCCAGAAAATTCTAATGATAAGCTCAGGATTAAAACTGGTTGGGCTCTTCAGAAAATGCAATCCGGGAGTTGGCTGGTTCAGCTGAGAACTTCCCCGAATGCCCGGTAATCTTCAAAAAAAGGATTTCCTGCACAACTTAAATCAACCATTAATAAAGAAGGAGAAAACGATACTAAAATCTAAATGTAATGGAGATACATGCCATCATATTCTGGAATTTAACTACCATTCAAACCCTAGCGACCAAACAAGATACCTGTGTTTAAAATCACTCTTCATCAAGCTATCATCAATGGCTGAAAATAAAATTATGTAGAAAAATAAAACATCTTACAACACTTCCAGAAGAGTAACACCAGCAAGATTTCAACCCCAAAGTCTTTCTTTATTACACATGAAAAATGACTACAAGAGAGCTTTCTTTAGCACACAACTCACAGAACAAATGATCTCAAATGACCCCTGACACCCTATTTAAAGAAAAATTTCCCAATGGCTAGTTCAAGTGATCCATGTCAAATTGATCTCGACCGTCGATGAGAATCAAAATCTCTTTCAATTTCATCCATCGAAATTTTAAATGCATTTTAATATATTAAAAAATTAAAATCTTGCATTTATTTCCTCAAAACTTTGACTTATTATTGTTTTATTATTTTATTTTATTTTTTCAAATTTTTATTCATTTTTAAATTTTATTTTATTTTACTTTTATTTTTAGTTATTTTTTAATTTTTTAATTTTTAATTTTTTTTACTAGACCCTCGAACTTAGCCTTTGGAAAAAACACCTAGGACCTAGGACTTATGAGGGGATAAAACATTTTCTAACCTCAAGACACTTTACATCATGACTTGTACAATTTTACATCTCAAGGGGGGAAACCCATTTGGCATAGACCCTCATAAACTACCTGTTACACTGAAATTTGTCACCATGACTATCTGCAGTTAATATGGCTCCATCAATAGTCATATTATCCTCCTTGTCAAGCCTCATACCTCTACTTTTCATGTCAAACTTCAAAAAGAGAGAAAGTCACTTAAAAACATGTTTATCTCTGGGTACGCAGGTTCTCTCTACCTTGCCTGCGTGTACGCACTCCAAACACACTGTACCTATGTACTTGTACGCTCTGTAAGCCAAAGGATGGGTGCGTACCCCTGTAAAGGTCAAAAGGCGCGAGTTTCATCTTTAAAAAGTTACTTGTGGTCACTTCTAGAGCCTTCTAGAGAGTGTTTGACGTGTATTGAGCACCTCCAGATGGTTCATGCATCCCTATGATAGAGGAACTTATCCCATCAAGAGAGGAGCTACGCCATCCAAAAGAGGGAGTATCCCATTGATGTTGGAACTGAATAACTTCCTCTAGAATACTATAAATACAGGCCTTGGGCCAAAGGAGGGGAGGTTGAAAGCTGAACACTCTAAAGGGTAAATGCTGCTGGAATTAGGACTTCCATTGTTGACTTGTGAGGAGAGATCACTATCCTTCCTTGTTGCCATATTGGGAGTGGGTGAGCTTGTCAAAGTAGAGGAAATCTCTTGTGGACCCTGGGAGGAGCTTGCACAACACCAAGGCTCAGGTTGTAATGGTTCCTTTTTTGTTTCCTTAATACAAATAAGTCCATTCTTCTCAATGATTTGTTGTTAATGAATTATTTCATGTACTCCTTGGTCTATGTGATGAATATGCTTTGTTTTATGAAATATTCAGGTGTTATGTAATCGTTTGCTTTGTTAGTGTATGCAGGTCTTAAAGTGAAGGAGGAGCTCATCTAGATCAGCAAGGCTGGACTGCTACAACAAGCGTTGGACCTAAGGTAAGATCGGAAAACACTTGGTTTCTCATAGAATAATGTATGTTTAGAGAAGGATTGCTCTTGTTTGGTTTGTTTGTCACTAGAGAGTCTTAGACTCCTAGGGAGGTTAGGTTTGTCCGCAAAAATAACTCTTTCCGCATGACAAATTGACGACTCCACTGGGGAATCCATTGATGTGATTGATTTTTCCTTTGAGTATTACTTTGATCTGAAAATAGTCTTTTTTCTTTTGTTTTTTGATTGCTTGACTGTGTTTTTGGGTGGGTTAGCTTAGAGTCAAGTTAGAATTTAGT
>APFE030010000.1:0-25709 GCA_000404065.3 Pinus taeda
AGGTTCTTCAACCCCAAAATTCATGCTACACTACACGGGCACACATACTTGGAAAAATGACTCTAGCTCACCATCCTAATATTAATATATATAAAATATCAGTACCCAAGTATGATGCTCATTTCACGAAACTACTTTGTTATGCCTCTCACTTAAACACAAAGGCTCAGATCAAACAAATTTATGTATGGATTAAATTTTAACATTTCGACTAAGGTTAAATATTAATTCCTCGTACCTTGCATCACACAGTTCAGCAGGGCATCATCATTGAAGAAGAGATCTAGAATAGTGGACCAAGAAGGCCATCAAAATATACAAGGTTAGGAATGTCTAGTGGAAACAATATAAATCACAATAATTTTCATAGGGGACTAGTTCATAATCATCAAAACTATCCAATGGGAAATAAAATGCCATTATATTGATATATATCTTAGAAGGCACAATACATTACCATGAAGAATTATCATCCATTGCAGTATCATTCTACGCAACAAAACTGTGTCATGCCATACTAGCATATACCACAACATTTTGGATCCTATTAGCAGAGTTCCAAAAAAAACCCTAGTTCAACTAGTAGTATGAACCAAGCTTCTAAGAGTAGGTGTTGTAGTTGAATAGGTCCACACTTTGAGTTGGATTTCCCTTAGAAAATAGGTATTTCCAACAAAGCTAGGCCGCAAGCCATAATGGAAGAATTGGGAAAGGCTAATCACATCCATGTGATACCGAATAATCCTTAGGGTGAACACCAATCAACTATACTTGGGATGACAGGTAATATTGATGGTATATGTTTTTTTTATTTTGATAGATTCGAGAGCTATTGAATATTTTATTTCTCCAATTTCATTTTAAAAAATTAAACATGAAGCAACAACACAACATGATTATAGTCATGTAGAGATGGTGTGCGGGATGAAAAGCAATGTAGGTAAGTTTGTAAGGGATTGTAAGGTGAATCTAGGTATATGTAAGACAAAGGTTTCTTATATTCTGTAGTCCTAGTATCATATGATGTTGCCATATGAATTGATTGGTTGGAATAGCATGAGGTAGTTTTAGAATGCAAGAACAAGATAATACATATCACGGATGATGAAGGTTGGAGAAAATCCTTGATAGGAAGCAACCAAGGAGTGTCCCTAATAAGGAAAAATTTAAGGATGTGAGTTTATTTTAGTGTTTAGAAACCTTAGCAAATCATAGTAGTCGCTAATATGAAACTTATAAAAATGTTGATGATATTTTTATAAAATATTTATAATTAATAATTATTTTATTTTTTGTGCATAAAAATTATGTATTTTAAGGTAAAATAGTTTTATCTATTAAATTTGGGCGAATCATTTCTATAGAAATGGAATTTTGCGGATTTTTTTTTTTGGAAAAGTTGTCAAAAATTAGCCCACCTATGAATATTAGCCCCTAAAATTTTCCCCAGTCCCTAAGGTTCATATTGTTGATGCAAATAATGAAATGTAGGTGAAATGGATGTCCATTGTTCATGGTTGCAACAACAAATGATAAGGGTGACTCTAAAAATATAGATAAACATCCAATTCTTGTTTAATTTGGGGATATATTTCTAGAAGAATTTCCTAAAATACCCCATGAAGGGAGATTGATTTCACTATTCACATTAAACCAGGAAAAGGACCTATTGAAAAGGAAAGAATCATAATTCAACTTTGGGATTAGAGTTACAAATCCAATTAGAAGGATGATCGGATTTGCAGTTTATACGAGCCAGTTTATCTCTATGGGAATTCAAGCTTATAATTTTTGTTAAAAATAATGATGTGTCTTGGCTCTTGTGCATTGACTATCATCAGCTAAACAATATGAGAGAACGTTTGTCTCCTCTATGGCCACAACAGTAGAATCAAACCTTACTGGTAAAATTCTTATAATCTTTTCAACCATTCTCCTTTATTTAAGTGTCTCACCATGAGATCTAATTTGTGTAAAAAATGTTTTTTTGTCTCATAAACCTTCATATATATTGTTTCAAAATCCCTTCTTATCATTTTCAACTGTATTGTCTTAACCTTTGTCATGCCTTAAAATTTTTTCTAGATAGCATCCAATGCATACTTTGACTCCTTTGTTGTTGTATTCCTAGAAAAAATACTCTCATTCACTACTTGGAATATAAAGTAGAGGGCTCTAGAGCCCTTCCTCCTTCTATATCTCAGCAAATCTCTCTCTAGTTGTGTCAAGGCATTATATGTTGTTGCATTAGCTAGTTCTTAGAACCCATTCTCTAAAATATCCGATATATCATGAGAAGAAAATAATGGCTTCATTGTCATTTCCCAATAATCGTATTTCTTCCCATTAAAATGAGGAATTTGTGGATTTTTCAAGCTGGTACTTGAATATGCCATTGCTCATTGACAGAAACCTTGACTCCTTGTCCAGTTGTAATAAGCCTACTCTAATAAACTTACATTCATAAACCTTATGATGCATTCTAGGTTCTATAGCTTTCACAACACCTAAAAAATCTGGATCATTGTTACAAAGCACAAAACGCACACCATTAGAGTTTGCCTATCAAAATAATTAACTTAGGACTAAATTACAGATAAAAAATAAAGAGTAATTCAAGTCTTCTCATGAGAACACAGTAAGGGATTCAAATATTTTTTGATTTCATTCAAAATGTGTTATTATAAATAAGAATACGGTGAAGTTCTCAGAGAACATGGAACTTCCATGATTTTAAACAACAAAACCATGGACTACAACTTGACACCTTCGTAACTAGTACAATAGATAGTTGTGCTCTCTGAAAATCATGTGGCAACTAAACCAACTCCAAAAGTCCAAGATATGAGAGCCTGAAGTATCCTGTGTTCATGTAATTTATCATTACATGGTTGACCCCTTCATATTCCACGAAAACAATTCGTATTCCATTTTGTCAACCTCTTCAACCTCTTCGGCTTAGTTGATTTTCCGCCACTTAGCATGCATATAAACCAAATTTTTGACCTGTGTCCCATCCTCATAGCACATCTAGTAGTGGTTTTGTTATAGTATTATAGCTAATTAATTGTCAATATCTTTTGGATGTCTTAGAAACTCCGTGTAGCAGGAGTATTGGTATTCGATCTTGGGAGTGTCAAGAACTCAAAAAAAAATTGTCTCTTTCATAAAATGTAGCTACATGAATAGAAAAAATTACCAATTGGGTGTACCAAAAACTAACATAATAGGTTTTTCAATGACTTTAAAATACACGGGTGTAACAACACTTATTATAAACTCAACATAAACAGATTTTTTGTTGATGAGTATTACATTAGGCCAACAATGCTCCTTCATCACCTTAGCTCTAATACAACATGAAATAAAATGAAAAAAAAAAACACAATATAAAATAGAGAATAGAATAATGTGTTGACCCAATAAAACAATTATAAGAACATAGTGTGCAAAAATATAATGTTTGATTTCTATCTTAAAACAACAAATATATCTTCAAGAAGAAGAAACATAGGCTACTAATCCTCTTTCACTCAATATAGTCAATATTTACGTGGATCTACCTCGACCCTATGTTACACAGTGAAAACTAGTTTTACGAGCACAAAATGAGATCTCCGAACATATGGGAAACCAAAAGCATAACTTGTATATTAAACACATATATTTTCACCTTATGTATGTATAGCAACATGAATACTTAATACAATAATTAATATATATCTGCACATTTCACTTAAATGCGTTGTTCAACCATGCAATAATGACCAAACCAACTACGAATAGATATTTTCATGATTTTGATTTATGGACGTTGACCATGGATGGAATTTGATGCATAAAATGGCCATCATAGGGAATTTTGGCCATTAAATAGATTTAAATATTTTGCATGAACTTATCTTGTGATGTGTCTTGAATTTTGCAAACGTATTTTTGACTGTCAACTATTTTCCTAAAATGTTATTAACACCCGATGACACTTGTAGATATAACATAAATAAATTGAATTCATAGATCTTGAAGTTGGTGAGAGGTTTATCACTGATAGTGGTTAGATAATTGCTTGTAGCCTGACACTATGCTTATTCATGATTAAAATCTTAGGGAGGATATTTGCAAGAAGCTTCCCCAACAAATCTAAGAGAGAGGACACACTTGGCGTACAACTATGTGATGTAATTAAATAATAATCACATGAATCATGGAATTGAGAGCTGGCACCACCAATAGATAGCTTATAAGATAGAAAAATCCTTTTGGTTTTGTTAACGAAGAATTTGGTTTTTACATTTGTTGTGTGCGCTTATGAAAGAGGGATACTTAGCTCAATTCGATGGTAAATTTTAGTACAATAGACAAAGGTTGTTTTATATTTAGATCAATTTGACAGTAACTTTTACTACAACAGACAAAGGTTGTTTTACTACGTATCAGAGAAAAGGAGGTGTTGAAAATTTTCACTCATCTCTTGATAAATAAACATGTGTATAAAATCATGGTCTATGGAGAATAGATTGATAGATAAAGTCATGAAGGAGTACATGAGGAGGTGAAGCAAAGAAATTTAGTTTGTTACACCTCTCGCACATCATTAATAACACTTGGGTCATCCTCTAGATATAGGTTTCATTCCCTTATCCTATGGAATACAATGAAGCAAAAATTATGGGTGCTCTATACAACATTTTTCTATAGAAATTTACAATCACGGTAACAAGTTAAAAATGATTAATGAGAGTTTAATTTTTTTCATTTAGACAATCTATGAATACCACTTCCCCATGATTTGGATTTCATTTACAACAATGATTTGGATTTCATTTACAACAATGATTTGGATTTCATTTACAAATGGATATATTCAGGGAAATTCTATATGTTATGCACTTCTTCCTTGTAATATTACTGTGGTTGTCCAGATGGCTATATGGTATTGCATTTGGATAGTGGGATGAAGGTTATACATGTCTTGTTAATTTTCTAGATATAGCAATCACATGTATGATAAATTAGGCTTATTTCAGTGAATTTATTTTCTAAGTCCAAATTTCGATAATAGATCATTCCCCTTTTGCAGCAATGGTAAGATATGAGAAATTGATGAAAATAAAAGGGTTAAAAGGACTGACAATTTGTTCCAAAGAACTCCAGACATGTGATTTCATAATATTGTCAAAGCACACTCCTACTTATTTGATGCATAAATGATTAAAGTATCTCTTTGATGTTCATTAAGCACACTCCATATTCTTGCAATGTCACCCTTTACAATCTGCACAAAAAGTCAATATGAAAAAAAAAATTGCTAGCCTTCGCTATTTTGTTTGGCTTGGTTTTGATTTTCCATTGAGTATTTTGGTGTGAGAAGAAAGGATGAGTAGCAACAATGGGATGCCAGTGGAAATATAGGTACAAATTCATATTGAAGATGGAAAAATGGGCATGGGGCTAGAGGTGGATTCGAGTACCATGGGTGGGCCTCTAGTTTCCCACTCTGCAATTCTTGATGGAGATTAACTCTAGAATTCTTGATGGGGATTATGAGCTTGTCTTTCTTAGTTGCAGCTCTAGCGGACAGGGCCAACAATCTAGAGTCTGGGGTTGTTACTTTTCTTGGTTTCAAGCTTGTTTTGTATTCCAAGAGGTCATATTATGATTCATTTGAGTGAGCTTCAAGCTATTTTTATAGTATTTCATGGCTTGTCTTTGGAATTTGAGGAAGTGGGTGTGCGGTATTTTGTTGTTTTGTATTGTTGTATGCATATTTAGTAACAAGGAGGGCATTTTATTTTTTTAATAGTTTTCATTTTTTGTATGTTCATGACTGTTTTGATCTTAATGTTTGTTTATAGATTCTATGTAGGAGCTTCATCTCTAGTTTTTTCTCATTCATTGCTTCAACTTATGCTATGTGGGTTGAAAATGGTGAAGAAGAAATCTACTATTCCTAGTAGGAATTCATGCCTAGTTGTTATCTACAGGTGATTAGGTATCTCTCAAGAGATGTATTCATAGTTTAAAAATTAATGTGATTAGAAACATGGTTTAAACATAGTCACAAACAAACATGTATGTCATTGAAGGCCTATTTCTTAGGAAGGGAAAGGATAACCTTCCTTCACACATATAAGTATGATTGAAGGAGTGTTGCTTAACAAGGAAGGGGATAACCTTCACCTCTCTCACACGTATATTATTGAAGGCTTGCTCCTCAACAAGGAAAGAGAGAACCTTCAGTAATTTGGCTACCTAAACTTTTGAGTGAAAGGATGAACTTATTCATTCCAGATAGGTAAAATATCAATGCAAGAAATTTCATCTTCCAAATTGGAAGTGACATGTTTTTGGTGTGAGTAATGTGTTTCTAACATGGAATTGAGGGGATTGTGGTGCGATTTATGTGTTAGAGACTATTTACATTTTAGAATTCTTCATAATAATTTTTATTTCTGAACTTATTCCATTTAGTGAGACAAAATATCAATGTAATAAGTCCCATCCTCTAGCTTGAAGTTAACAGGTTTTTGGTGCGAGTAATGTGTAATGTGTTTCTAACATGGAGTTAACAAGTTTTTGGTGTGAGTAATGTTTTTTTAGCTTGGAATTAACATGTTTTTGGTGTGAGTTATGTGTTAGAATCTATTTCTATTTTAGAAATGTTTACAATAATCATTATTTTGGACTTATTACGTTGAGGGAGAAAAAATATCAACGCAATAAGTCTCTTCTTCTATCTTGGATTTGACAAGTTTTTGGTGTGAGTCATGTATAAGAGACTTTCTATTTTAGAATTGTTAAAAACAATGGTTATTCTAGACCTATTCCTTTCAACGAGATAAAATAATGAGTGTAATAAGTTTTTTTATCCAAGTCTCTTTTTCTAGATTAGAATTGAAAAATATTTGGTGTGAGTAATGTGCTTTTAGCTTGCAATTGATGATTTTCTGGTGTGAGTAATGTGTTTCAATTGACAATTTTTTGGTTTGAGTTAGTTTTATCATACTATTTATATCACATGTATATTGATAGAAACTTTTGTGACGTTATCATAACATAATCTTATGACATGATGTTATGAGATCCATAATGAATTCAATCTTATTAATACTATTGTATATCATATGATCCAAAGCAATGCTAATGCTAAAATATGTACAATGAAATGTATATTTTATTTTTAAATATAATAGTATTTATAGATTACGTAAATCATAACAAAAACCATATTAATGAATATTTTTTTTAGTTTTTATTGATAACAATCAATAGTTTTACTATGTTTGTAATCTTATATGTCCCACAAGTTTTCCATAGTCATATCTCATATATACGAATGTTATGGCATGTATGTGTCAAGGACATCTGATTTCTGGTTCCTAAGATTTCATTGTTAGCGTTCTATGAAATTTGAAACCAATATTGAGGATTTAGTAAGCCATTTGAGTGTCATGGTCATTTTTGGTTTACTTATGGTAAATGAGTGAAATTTTTAACATAATTATGTTATTGAAGGGTAATTTTTTTAATTAAGCCTTTATTGGTGAGCGACAAATTTATAATTATAATATCACTCTTAAAGGACAAAATTTTAAACACAATGTTTCTTGACAGGAATTATAAATATCCAAAATGTCCAAAAACAATTATATGACACGTAAAAATAAATCCAAATTCCGACTATGATGTTAACGGCTTGTTATTGACCTTGCTTACATATATGACAAACCATACGCTAGTGAAAATTGGTTGCATAAGGCTTTATCCTTTGGAAAAAATCAGTAAATTGATTCCTTTTCTACTCCAAGAATGGCACGATCGAGTTCATTTAATGGAGTATTTGGATACATGATCGAGTTCATTTAATGGAGTAGTTGGATACACGATCAAGTTCATTTAATGGACTCATTGGGATTTGCCAACAAATTTGGCTTCAGCCTATTATTGTAGGATTCGAAGGGATCCATTTCAAACCAGTTATCTTTGGAGTTATGTTTGAAGTATAACCCTCTCATGCCATTAGATCAATTTTGTCTCCCATGCAGTGTAAAATTTGGATTTATTCTCGATATGAACATGGAGAATGATCAAAAAGATAAGTGAAATCTTGTGGAGTTAACATAACATATAAAATATAGGATGCATGATCACCAAGTAATTGGAATATTTAAACTATGATTCTATTCCAAGTGATCAATATAAATTGGGTTCTTATGGACTGTAGTTGTAAAGAAATGCAATTCAAGTAATTAATATCCAACAAAGGATTCATACATGAATTGTTGTTAATAATAACAAATTCTCTAGCCACTTATTATCTCTTAAAACGAATGAACTAACACGTGATGTTCTTCCCTTTTTTTAACAAGGGAGCCACTGTCGTGGTGGTAGTCCATGCCAGGGTCTCCCACAACAAACAGCAAACCAGCAAGCAACACGTTGCCTTCATGCTGTTCCTGTTTCCATAGGTTGTGATTTACATACCGGCAAGACCCAGCAGATGATATATTGTCTGCTGGTTTAAACATAGTTTTCTCAAATGTTGACCCATTTATTTACATTACATTACTTATTCAAACCAAAAATATTTACATTACATTACTTATTTAAACCAAAACCAAAATCTAGTTCAAAAAGACGGCATTCTCATTAAATACGTAAAAACCATAGTTACCAAGTTTATATATATGTGCATGATGCTACTAGTTAAGCTAGCTAAAAACCTTAGCTATCAATGAGTTAATTCCTAAACAAAAGAAGAAAAAAAAATTGCAAATGCTAAATCCTAAAAACCTTAGGAAAGTGAAAGAAAAAGGATACAAATTCTGCCGGAAAAGTTACAGTAGTATTCCATGATCAAGAAGTAGCTATATTAACTATACACCTAGATTCTAATGATAATTATAAAAGAAAACATAAACTTGAATAACAGTTCCCAGAAAATAGTGAAAAAATTCCTAAATTAGCAAAGGGGAATGAGTGGGAATCCTCTCGAGATAACCCACTAGAGATCCAAGCCTAGAAGCTGTAAATTTAACATGAAATAAGAAAGAACTAAAACACCAATTTAAACAAACAATAAATAGCTAGCTAAGAAGATGATTTAGTTGAGTCCATACGAACGAGGGTTATGGAATTCAATGACCAGTTAAAAATTGTTTCTAATGCAATCTAATCAAAAGGGTACTGTCATAAATAATATACAGTGACTCCATATATAGGGCTCATAATTCATTAACCAACCAATGCAAAAGAGGAATTCAATACCAGTAATGCACAATTTAAAGAAAGATAGATTGACCTGGAAAATACATCTCTATATTTAATGAAAATGACAAAATTTGCTAGGGTTTTGAAGTTCCCCTTAAAATGATGAGTAAACTCAAGATGTCGTAGCTCCTTACCAAAAAGGAAAAGTAGGTCCTGAGTTTTCAGACGATAGAAATCAACGGCGCTTAGCCAGAAAGGACTTCCATTAAAATATACATTTGAATATATATTCGAATTTAAAGAAAATTAACACAAATGTATCTCATAGAGAGCATCACAACTTCCATAAAACTTGTTCCTCCTATGCATACCCGGAAGGTAAAGGCATCAAGGATTGTACTACTGACAGGAAGAACTAAGCTAGGTAACCCTCCAGTCTTCGAACCTCAGAAGTCTACAAGGCACCAACAGAAACTTAAGTTGCAAAGCAAATAAACTGGAATAAGAAAGTGGCCATCATTATTGAAAGATAGAGCAAAAGGGAATCTTTACCTGGTTTGATAATGGAGACCTCTGAAACAACTAGATGCAAGGGAAAATCATAATCGCAAACCTGAGAATCTAACAGCAAACATTCGGTTACCATGACAGTCCTGTATTGACTTTAAATACTGTTGTCCATAAATAGTAAATAATTATAGTAACAATTATAAAATGAGTTTTTGGACGTTTGGAGCAGTTTTGTCCATAAATAGTAAATAATTGTAATAACAATTATAAAATGAGTATTTGGACATTTGGACTAGTTTTGTGTTTTGTTTGGACAATACTGACATAATAATTAAGTTTTTATAAAATTACAATCATTAGAATTAATTGAAGTATAAAGTATTTTTGTATCTTTGACACTGGATGCACTTGTACATAAAAATCTGAAGACACAGTACCATTATCCTATGATTTTTGAATGCATGGAATATACTGTGAATAACAGGAAATAAATTAAATAGAATATCACTGTGAATAGCAGTAATTAAATAAATTATACACATTTGATGCAATTTTGAAACAGGGTATAAAAGCACTAACCTATGATGTTTTGCGCATAATCATTTAAGCTACATTCTACAACAGTTTGAAAGCGTGCTTCTAATTTTTTTGGTATCAATGCTTTATTGATACAGGGATCTCATATTTTTTTTAATTGATACAAGAATCCTCATCTGGTTAAAAGAATTGGAGCTTATTTTGTATTAATGTATTATTTATGCATGGATCATGATCAGGATAAAAGAATTCGAGATACCACAACTTTGTAAGTTCGATTACTGACATTTAATAATACAGATTTATTACATGTCTTGCTATAAGAAGATGGTACGGATGTGCTTGATTGAAACAAATTTTCTTGAAATTTGTATGACGCTACAGAAAACATATATAGAATACTCATAAGAATGTGTATTTGGTTTTGTTTTGTTTATTTTAATGGCTAGAGTCAATAATGAGATTATAATATTTATAGTCATTAAGTGTGAAGAAAACATTTTATCATCCATAAATAAGTGTAAATAAAGTGAATTAACAGTATAAATTATAAAATTCAGAAAATTACTTCAAGGGAATAAGTGTAAATAGAGTTAATTAAGGGTTTAAATTATAAATTTGAGAAAATTATTACTTTAAAAAAGCTTTGCATGCATGCACCACGTGCCCCTTCTACATCTAGTCTATAGCATGTAACCCACGTTGCATTTGTATAATTACTTAAGCTCTGCATGCATGCACCACGTGCTCCTTCTATGTCTAGTCTATTGCATGCATGCACCACGTGCTCCTTCTACGTCTAGTCTATAGCATGCACCCCACGTTGCATTTGTATGGTCATGACAGGATTAATCAACGAGTGAGAAGAGGACAAGGCCCCATCGATCCATAAGAACAAAGACATCAGAAGCCTACACATGAACAACAGAGGTAACCATCAGCCTATAACCTTTTGACAGAAGCCTTAACTAATTGATTTTGAGATTGATTTATTGATTGAGGAGTTGGAGGATCGGTATTATGATAACCCAGAGTTTGTCTTATGCCATTCTGTCTTTAGCATATCTCTCAGCTACTAACGGGGATGATCAACATGTGTTTCTGTATCAAATGTTATGAGCCGTGAGCATTACGAATGCTTCAATAGTAAATACTTTCTGAAAGTTCCCACCATTAGATTGTTTGCTACTGTTCGTTAAAATCCTCGCCACAGAAAACTTTAATTGTACCAGTCTAAATTCCCCACCAATTATTTTTTTAATGTAAAAAATGTTATTTGTTCTACAAGTAAAATTATGATATTGCAGGCTTTTTTTTATTAATTGTTTTTGAATTATTTTGCTGGATAATTAATCTATGTAGATTCCTCACGGAAATTTTACTAATATTACTGAAGTTATACTCAAACAAAGCATGGCAACATAAATTGTTAAACATATAAATTGGAAATTTAAAAAGTAAAACAAAGAAAAAGAATACATTAATTAGGTACTCACATAGGAGTAAGCATAAAAATGATGAACTTGTTTGAAGTTAACAAAAATAAACATCTTGTACTCCAAAAGACTTTGAATTCCACTGCAGATATAGTGTAAATATTAGATTTATACTAATAAAAATTTATATTACAGTTTTAGACAAAAATTAACTTAATAATACACTTTTCATTATTTGTTTTATTACTATAAAATAAAATATTTATATTTAAATAAAATAAAAATAATAAAAATATTTTTAAATAAATTTAAGTTACATATACTCTAAATACATTGGAAAATTTAAAACACTTTGAACTACAAAACGATACACACGTAAAATCTAAATTACATTTACGTATATATTCTAAACAACTTGAAAAAAATCAACAAAATACCCACAGAGTAGGTGCGAAAAACAACTTGAAAACAATCAATAATACCAAGAGAGCAAGTGCGAGAGTAGAGCGCCTACCTTGGATTGGATTTCGGTCATATCTTTGGTATATAGTAGTTCAGACTGCACTCAAAACCAGAAAATGGCCCACACTGAGTACTGAGCCCAATATATAGTTAAAAAGTATAAGCATATATAGTTAAAAAGTATAAGCATAACGAGCTCGCTTTAGCTTTCAATTTCAATTTCATTACCTGCCTCGATTTAACCTGTTTTAATGCTATTTCCAGATGCTCTTGAAGCTCCTCTAATTCTTTTAAGTTAATGCCCCCAAGGTCCTCACCGCTCATTTTCCTAGGAAAGCAATTTTGAACGAGAGACTATGTTATTCTAGAATAGTAAGGGTGTGAGAAGCAAGGTTTTCTTGCGCGAATATGAATTTTTCAATGATGTCTTGTATACAAAACACTGATAAAGCAACACATGAAAATGTACTAAAATGAAAATACACTAAAACAAAATAAGAAGATATCTATACAAACTGTGGCTTCAATGGGGATTCTAGTGTCAATACAGTGGTGATAATAAAGATCAATGTAATCGATATCAAGTATCTTCAAGTATCTTCAAGCTTGCTCCGTAGCACGCTGGAACATATGCGAGATCTGGTTATCTTCAAGCTTGCTTCATAGCACGCTGGAACATATGCGAGATCTGGTTGAAGAACCACACGAACATATTCCAGATTTGGTTGAAGAACCAACACTAACATACGATCAATTTGAAGAACAATGTATTTTCAATCTACAAAATAGAGGCGAAGGAATGAAGAGGAGGTAGGATAAAAAGGGGACATGAGATAGACTAGGTGACAAGTGGCGAGAAAAAAGCTACAGGTGGCCTACAAAAACTTTGCATAAAAATAATTTATTTGTCTTAACATTCTTAAATTTGCATAAGATAACTTGCTCTGACATTTGTTTGGTAAAACTTTAAGATAAAACGAGGAAACCCTTTACCCTAACTTTTCAAAGAAATATACAAGCGTTTATACAGGCGACTCTAAACTCTTTACCCTAAGTTTTCAGAAAAGCCCGGCAATAAGAGGTAGAAACATAAACTTTGGATAAAAATCTATTGAGCAAGAAATTTTATTTCAAACATTAGCTTAAATCTGACATGTACCGGAAATTTTACTCGATCAAAACAAATTAATAGTTGGTCAACGATCTATCGATCACTAATAGTCCCAAGCAGGGACTAATAAGTTGAGTGGATTTCATTTCAATAGACTTTGGTTACACTAATATTTCAATTTTATTATGGAGGTTCCTAGTTTGTAAATAGGTAATATTCCCAAGCAGGGACTAATAAGTTGTGTGGATTTCATTTCAATAGACTTTGGTTACACTAATATTTCAATTTTATTATGGAGGTTCCTAGTTTGTAAATAGGTTCAGTTACAATATTATGGGTCATTATTATGGATTATCAATAGCACATGTCCAAAAAATCATAACTCATTTCATGTGTCACTTGTTTATATCATATTATTTTTAAAGTAATCAATTAAACTAATAAGTTGTGTGGATTTCATTTCAATAGACTTTGGTTACACTAATATTTCCATTTTATTATGGAGGTTCCTAGTTTGTTAATAGGTTCAGTTACAATATTATCGGTCATTATTATGGATTATCAATAGCACATGTCCAAAAAATCATAACTCATTTCATGTGACACTTGTTTATATGATATTTTTTTTTAAATAATCAATTAAATTAAAAGCGAGAAAAAAATATAACTACTTTAGAGATAAATCTCAATTTTTGATTTGTCTATACTGTTATGGATATTCTATAATATTCCATGGAGGCTAAATCTCTACTATCCACCTAATAATTATTGATAATCAATTAAAATTCTAAAAACTTTATTCTCAAATAAACATACTTATTCTACATTAATTTAACCTAAAATAAAATACATCTATTGACATAATTAATTTAATAAAAAAAATTATTAACTTTTGTTATTTATAACAAAAACCAGATTAAATTTAATCAATATTAAATTATATCAGTTATCATTATATCTTATATAATTAATAATCTTTTAAATTCATTAATAACATTAATCTAAAATTAAAATTTTAACGTATTAATAACCTCCCATTAAATATATAATTCTATAAAATTCCCATTCACTTTATACGTATTCCAGTGCCATATTGTTTTCACTAGTACATTGTTTTAATATATTATATTGTGCAATCGTCATTGGATTCAAACTCAAACAACAACTTTAAAGTAAAGTAAAGTAAAATAAATAAATAACATGTATTATAAAATCTTTATCGCAATATATGATTTATTATAAAATATTTATAACAAAATATTCACATGGTATGCGAAAACCCATCCTTTGGATTCAATGTAATGATCAAAATTATATATTGTAATAATATAACGAAGCTATCCGAGGCATACGTCATCCACCACGAATTCGGTATTAAGGGTTTCTATCATCGTGCTCACCGTAGTCCAGTATGCCTCAGTATGCCTTAGAAATGCAAGTACCCAATCATGTATGGAATAATAATGACTAATAATGTATTATTTAACTCTCATAATAAAGTAAACATAGAAATTATTTTGAATCCCCCTCCTTTCAAATATTTTCAGTAATGCATCAGGCTCGAAGCTACTTATCTTACAAAATTGGAGGATCTGGTTTTACCCATCATAAAAGATACAAGAGTGGACTGCGCTGCTCAATGTAACCAAAATCATCTATTTAAGGAAGATCTTACTTTATCTACTATAAATTTTAGGGTGAGGGTTTGGATTTCTGAAGTTCAGGGTGAGGGTTTGCATTTATGAACTTCTTCTCTTAGTGTTAAGATTGATTTGATTAATGTTTGATGCCAACTTAAAAATAAAATAAAATCTCCATCACCAAGTTTTAGATATTGTCGCCACAATTTCTTCCAAAACAAGGATTTTTTTATAGATATTGTTGCCACTAGTTAATCCAAAACAAGGACTTTTTTTGAATTATCAGAAATAGTCCTGTTGTATAATGAAATTATTAGTGTTGGCCAAGTTACATATTGAAGACCATTGAATAGATATTGTTGCCACGAGTTCATCCCAAACAAGGAACCTCTTCTTTTTTTGACTTATCAGAAATAGTCTTGTTGTATAATGAAGTTATTAGTGTTCGCCAAGTTACATATTTAAGACGCTTAAATAATGTTTTCATTTCTCATTTGTTTTTTCCATTTGTTGTTTCCATGATTGAGAGGGTTTATATTTCCTACTATGAGGTTGTCTTTATAATTCTGAGATACCATGACTTTGATTTTATCATAATTTTTATGAAAAACATATTTAGTGTAGTTGTCTTTATAATTCTGAGATACCATGACTTTGATTTTACCATAATTTTTATGAAAAACATATTTAGTGTTTTTGGATTAAGAATATTAAGAACTTTTGTAATTTTAGGAAGACATAACTTATTTTAGGCTATGAGAGCCCATTTTCTTTTATTCATGGTTACTCACCAAAAGACAATTTTTAGATAATCTTGATGGGTCTATAGATTCCTTTGAATTACTAAATTGTGTTGGAATGAATTGCAAACATATTATGATAAAGTATTCCTAAATGTAAAATTAAGTTACATAAATTATAATAATTTTGTATTGTGAAAATATAAAATTTTCAATAATGTAAAGTTTAAGGAAAAATATTTAGAAACAATCTTTCATGTGTATGGAGTAGGATAAGATTACTGTTTGTATATTTGGGAAAGCAAGAAAGGTATCAATAAATGCATAATGAGGAAGGAAACATCTAATAAATTTGTTTGATGTTTTTAAAATATGTATTTTCTTTTTCTGATGCAAACTAGTTGGGAAACTTAAAAAAGGAAGGAAATATCTAAATAATGTTTTGTTGTTTCCATGCAAAACTATTTGTAATGAAAATCAAGTTAATAAGAATGTTCCTTGATTATAAAAGGATACCTCTCCCTCTAATAGAATGGTGGTATTCCTTTTATGATATTGTTGTTTATCTCTTTGTTTTTTCATTATGTCATGCATGATTAGTATGTTTCAAATCTACATGTAAATCAATTGGTATTAGAGAAAATGACCTTAGCACATTGTTGCTTGTTATCACGGACTAGATAGGAGCCATCCATCTATTCAAATTATATTTTTTTCATAGACTTGTATGTCAACAATTCCACACCCTTCCTAATGCACCTTACTCAAGGAAATTGGAGCAATCTCATCACGATATATATATTGTTTTCTTTTTGGTGGATGAAAAGTGGTGTCACATAAGAAACGACATTTGAGGACCCAACCGAGTGCTCCACAATCAAGGATTTAGTCATGGATCTCCATGAGCTAATCAGTCTTAAACAAAAAAAAGGTTCCCTCTAAGGTACATGCAGCTAGATACAAACTTTTAATTGCCTAAATTTTTGGGCTGAATAAATGGAGAGGATATCAATATTTGGATTCGTGATATCTTCATCTATTTCAAAACCTGTCCTGAGATGGATGAGGACATGAAGCTTCAAATCAATATCCTATAGTTGGAAGGAATGACACAAGCATGGTGGGATACCTAGTTAGAGAATATAAATTTGGCCATTGAGCTAAAAGAGATAGAAGTAACTAGCCCTACTCACATCAGATCTTGGGATGACCTTTTCCAGGCATTAAGATCACACTTCTATTCCCCAAGATGTCTCCAAAATCTCCTTGCAAACTTGTTGCGGCTCCACCAAATACCATATCAATCAATACAATCCTACATCTACGTCTTCTACAAGTTTCACATTCAACTACATATCTCCAATATGAAAGAGGTACTTATTGTCAAATTTAATTATGGTTTTAAATGGTTTTTTATCGAGAATTTGAATTGCTTAATATTCCTTCCATAGACAAGACCTTTCTTTGAGCCTTGAATATGGGAAGTAATGTGATTCCTCGAATCTTTTCCCCTTCACCCAGGTATGGTATTTCTCCTCCTGTTCCTAATGTGACCTGTACCTCATCCTCCACAACTAGAAGTACCCCCTGGTGCACCTTCCATCAGAGCAATTAACATACTTCTACCAATTTCTGTAAACTTAAAAATATGTACCACAACATGGCTCTTTCTCTTAAGGTCGAGCAACGAAATTTGCCTCCTCCTCCTACATTTTTTTCTCTCAACAATCCTACTAAATTGAACCACTCCCTCATCCTCATGAATACTAATGAAACCAACACCCCTGTTGTGTTGAAAAGTCTGCAACAAGAAATGCTAAAAATAGAAATTGTTAAAAATAGCAGTGCTATAAAATCGCCGACTATAAATAGTAGTTTATCCATTGGAGGTCTTAGCAACAATGGGTGAAAAGTGAAAATGCTATAAATAGCTTTTCTAAAAATATCGTTTCAGGATCCCTTCTTATTTTAGTCAGTCCCTCGACTAAACATAAGAAGTAAAATTCGAGTTTGATATCAACAGCAGTTTGAAAATTAATTAATTAATTCATCTTGAGTTAATTAGTTAAGGAAAATCAAACTTGAAGTCTATGTGAGGACATGCAATAGTTTCTCCGTTAATTGAGGAAATTAACCTTCAGTTAACAAGATAAGGATGAGTTGTAATCAGTTGACTTAGCTTAACTTAGTTAAGTCCAGTTAGATTAATTTAATAGTCTATTAAATTAATGAGAGTTTAGTTAGTTAATGCTTGCATGCATGTAACTGCTATAATTTAGATAAATGAGTATTCACTCATGGATAACTCATGCATGTCAGTTCAGTCAGAGACACAGTTGAGATCAGATGGAGGAACAGTGTACTATCAGTTTCTAGGATATTCCTTGGTGAATATTCCTTGCATACAGAAGGAATATTATTCTTTATGGATTGCGCAGTTGGACCTGGGGTTATAGTGAGTGTGATGAGATCAATTAACTCATGTGATATCATTGGACCCCAATCAAAACTGCGCAAGGAAATAGGAGGCTTCGAGAGCTTAAGGAAGAAATATTCTATGTATATTCAATCTCTGAGTTGTATTGTTTGATTGCAAAGAGAGCATGATAGCCTGAGCGATGATTCTTTTTGTAACTTGAACAAGATTTCCACTTGTATGATAATACAAAGTTGGGATTTTGGGCTGGTGCTTTCCCTAGTGATATATCTTTTGTGTTACGGTTGATTACTTCTCATAATTAGTTTTACCTATTCATGCTTTATGTTGCTCATGTTCAATTAGGCTTCCGCTAAATTGTTTGTAGAAGTAGGTCAAGTGTTTTGCTTTAGTACATTGCATTACTAGGTGATCTACAATGAGAATTTCTACATGTTATCGGAGCAAAGGTGATCAATGAAGAACATTATACAAGCGGGAGAAGTTTGAAGTTTGGTTCGAAATATTGAACTGAGTTCTTATCATATATATTTCACCGATGACATTTAGTGGTTTAAGACTCACATAAGCCCTTGATGGTAGTTCAAATTATATAGCCTGGAAGGATTGCATGGAGGAAACATTGGAGGATAATGGCCTAAAGGACTTCATTGATGAAGAAGTCTAGAAGCCGACTCATGCTACTCAACTGGAGGAATGGAAAAAGTATGTGGCTAGAACAAGGAGAATCCTCTTGGAGGGAGTTCGAGATCATATTGTGTCGAGCATCCATGGGAAGGAGACTCTATTTTCGATGTGGAAAACATTGAAATATATTTATAAGAATAGAAGTGATCAGAGGAAGCTGTTGCTTAAGGACAAAATTTGCAAGATCAAGTTCGCAAAGGGCGACACAATATCTACGTTCTTGGACAAGCTCACCACCTGCAAGGATGAGCTTACAAGTGTAGGGGTCGTGACAGTTGTTGATGACATTGTAAATATAGTACTCCTCGGTCTATCAAAGCGTTGGCATAGCTACTAGGACTCGATTAATGGAAGAGAGAAACTGCCATATTGGGAACGACTTTGGTCGAACCTAATGCAAGAGGAGATAAAGTGGAGCACCAAGGATGGATCTTCATCAAAACTAGATGATGAAGAAAATATAGCTTTAGTGGGTAAAGCTAAGAAAGGGAAAGGGAAGGCATCCCAATCATAATCTTCTCATGGTGGGAAGAAGGTTGATAAGTCAAAGGTGCAATGCTTTCACTATCATGAATTGGACCATTATGATATGAATTGTCCACACAAGAAATCCAAGAAGGGTTCCTCAAAGGGATTTTATGGTGATGCACTAGCTTCACAATTTGAGTTGGATTTCTCGCTTATCACTTGCATGGTTTCATCCATGGTGGGATGTGTTTGGTACCTAGACGGTGGAGCTTCTTTCCACATGTCGGGTGATAAGAATATTTTCAGTAAATTGGACGAGAAGGATCTTCAGATGCGGATCGAGATGGGTGATGATGGAAAATATTGTGCCTCTGGTGAAGGTAAAATTTTGTTTCAGAGGGAGCATGGTGCTCCTCTCTCCCTATCTACTATTAAATATGTACCAGGTTTGAAAAAGAATCTTGTTTCTATTGCTATGCTAGAAGATACTGGCTATGAAGTAGTCTTTAGTAAAGGAAAAATGTTCCTGAGCCATATCGGCACTGGACAAAACAAGCGAATAGGGATTCGAGTAAAGAATCTCTACAAGATGGAGGTAGAAGACTGTGTTGCACTTAGTTCTAAAGAAAAGGTGGTGCAAAGCCAAGATGTTGGTGATCTTTGGCATAGAAGACTGGGCCACTTGCATCACGGGGCCTTGAAGATCATGCAACAAATTTCTACTAGCTTACCCAAGGGAAAACTAGAGGAAATAGATACATGCAAAGGATGCACCCTGGATAAGGATGTGAAAGCTTCCTTTCAGGATCGGGATAGTAGAGTTGGAGCAATCCTGGAGTGAGTTCACTCAGATGTATGTGGACCATTCTCTAGAGCCTCCACCACTAAGCAACGATACTATGCTATTTTTATTGATTATTTTTCTCATAGATGTTGGATCTACTTTATGCAAAATAAGGATCAAACATTCTTTTGTTGAGTTTAAATCCTTGGCAGACAAAGTATCTGGAAAGAAGGTAAAAGCCTTGCTTAGGGACAATGGTGGAGAGTATCTTTCCCAACAATTTAAAAAATTCTGTGCTGCAGAAGGAATTAAACAGTTGCTGACGACACCTCATAACCCACAATAGAAGGGGGTGGCCGAAAGGAAGAACAGATCTATTGTGGGAGCAGCTCAAGTGATGTTGCATGACCAAAGCCTACCACTTCATATGTGGTCTGAGGCATGCAATATAGCAGTGTATCTTTAGAATAGAAGTTATCATCATTTCTTAGGGACGAAGACACCTATGGAGGTTTTTTTAGGGAAGCAACTAGATCTGAGTCACTTTTGTATCTTTGGATCACCAATTTTCTGTCATGTGACCAAAGATGCTCGAAAGAAGCTAGACCCAACAGCCTTGTTAGGCATATTTGTGGCGTACACAGATACACCCCACAACTATCGTACGTTTTTGCCTGTCAGTCAGAGGACCATAGTGCACAGGGGTTTGAAGTTCGACGTGTATGGAGCCATGTGAGTGTCACTTGAGAGGGAGCTCAAGTTGCATGGAAATGAGGAACTTTTAGTTCCAAAGGAGGAGGAGCCTCCTAATGATGTGGATCAGCCACATGCAGAGGATCCAGTATTGGAGACCACCACTTCTAGAGAGTCTTCCAAAGATGGGCAGAAATGCTCGTAGGAAGCTGATAGATTGATGGAGGATGTGAGAGAGAGTGGGGCATCAATCCTCTCATCACAGATAGAATAGATCTCCTGAGAGATACACTGGCTACATGGCCCTGGTTGGGGAATGTGTAGTGACTGAACCTTCTTCTTTTCAGGAGGCAGTGCAACAACCATTCTAGGTTGATGCAATGGTAGAGAGTACGATTCTGTCATACATAGAAGTGTGTGGGATGTTGTCCTTAGAGCTGGGGACAATTCAGTGGTTAGTTCCCGATGGCTTTACAAGGTAAAGCAGGTAGCTGATGGCAGTGTTGAGAAACACAACGTGAGGTTTAGTACTCGAGGTTTCTCACATGTTGAGGGGATCAACTACCTGTGACCTTTGCTCTCATAGCGAGGTACTCATCTATCAAATAGATGCTAGCTCTATCAGTATAGATGGGTTGGAAGATCCTTTAGGTGGATGAGAAGACAACGTTCCTCAATGGGAAGATTGACAAAGAGGTATACATTGAGCAGCCCAAAGGGTTTGAGACCTTTGATCACAAGTCACATGTTTTCCGGCTCAGGCAAGCACTATATGGGCTGAAGCAAGCACCCAATGCTTGGTAAACTAGGATCGACAACTATTTCACTAGGTTGGGCTTCACCAAGAGTGAAGAAGATGCGAACCTTTACCACATCATGGTGGAAGGTAAGTCATTGATTATTGTTCTTTATGTCGATGATTTGATTTTGACAGGTGATGACCAGCTTATATAGTCTTGCAAGGAGGACCTTGCAAGAGATTTCGAGATGAAGGACATTGGCCTCATGCACTACTTTCTAGGCATGGAAGTGTGGCAGAAAGATGGGGAAGTATTTTTGTCTTGAGGCAAGTATGCCAATGAGATACTCAAGTGCTTTCACATGGAGAAGTGCAAGCCCATGTACACTCCTCTAGCTAGGAACTAGAGGAAGGAGGATGCTACTTCAGGTGAGGTAGTGGCTACTATTGTTTATTGCTAACTGGTGGGTTCACTTATGTTTTTGGTTAACACACGGCCTGACTTATGGCTTGTAGTGAATCAGTTGAGTCAAGCTATGGTTCAACCTAGCAAGTTGTTTTTAAAGGCAGCGAAGCATGTGCTAAGATATCTCAAAGGCACTACACAATACGGATTATGGTACAGGCGGACAGAGGGAGTGAAGCTACAAGGCTTCATGGATGCCAATTGGGTAGGTATTCCATGAGATCAAAAGAGCACTTCTGGAGGAATATTCAACCTTGGTTAAGCTGTAGTTTCATGGTATAGCAAGAAATAGAAATCAACTGCACTTAGCTCAGGAGGACCTAAATACATGGCTGCTAATCAGGTAGCATGCGAGGCCATTTGGATGTGTAAGATTCTAGTGGGATTGTTTGTTCAGATGATGGATCCTTCAGTGATATATTTTGATAATCATAGTTGCATAAAAATCTCAGAGAATTCAGTGTTTTATGACAGGTCCAAGCATATAGATATCCATTATCATCATCTACAGGATTGTGTGATCAAGAGGATCATGATGTTGTAGTATATTTCAACCAAGAAGCGAGATGCAGATATTTTGACGAAGGCATTTTCAAAATGCAAGTTCGAGTTCCACAGAGATAGGATCAGGGTTACTGATAATCCCTTTCTTGTTGAGAGGGAGTGTTGAAAAGTGTGCAACAATAAATGCTAAAAATAGAAATTGGTAAAAATATCACTGTTATAAATAGCCCGGCTATAAATAGCAGTTCGGCCATTGGAGGTCTTAGCAACAATGGGTGAGAAGTGAAAGTGCTAAAAATAGATTTTCTAAAAATAGCATTGATGGATCACTTCTTATTTTAGTCAGTCCCTAGACTAAACATAGGAAGTAAAATTTGAATTTGATATCAACAGCAGTTTGAAAATTAATTAATTATTTATTCTTAAGTTAATTAGTTAAGGAAAATCAAACTTGAAGTCTATGTGAGGACATGCAACAGTTTCACGATTAATTGAGGAATTTAACCTTTAGTTAATGATATAAGGATGACTTCTAATATTGAGTTGTAATCAGTTGACTTAGTTTAACTTAGTCAAGTCTAGTTAGCTTAATTTAATATTTTGTTAAATTAATGAGAGCTTAGTTAGTTAATTCTTGCATGCATGTAACTATTGTAATTGTGATAACTAAGTATTTACTCATGGATAACTCATGCATGTCAGTTCAGTCAGAGACCTAATCGAGATTAGATGGAGGGATAGTGTACTGTTAGTTGCTAGGATATTCCTTCGTGAATATTCCTTGCATGCAGAAGGAATATTATTCCTTATGGATTGTGTAGTTGGACCTGAAGTTATGATGGGTGTGATGAGGCCAATTCACATATGTGATATCATTGGACCCCAATCAAAACTACAAAAGGAAATAGGATGCTTGGACTGCTTGAGGAAGGTATATTCTATGTCTATTCAATTTGTGAGTAGTATTGTTTGATTGCAGAGAAAGAAGGAGATCTTGAGAGCTTATTCTTTTTGTAACTTGAACAAGATTTCCACTTGTATGATAATACAGAGCTAGGGTTTTTGGCTGGTGCTTTCCCTAGTGATATATCTTTTGTGTTATGGTTGATTACTTCTCATTCTCAGTTATACCTATTCATGCTTGATGTTGCTCATGTTCTATTAAGCTTCCGCTAAATTGTTTGTAGAAGTAGATCAAGTGTTTTGCTTTAGTACATTACATTACCAGGTGATCTACAGTGGGAATTTCTACATGTTGCAGCTTTTTTTACCCATTATTATCAAATCAAGAATGAATTGGTTGCTCTTATCCTCAACAATGGGAGTCCAAACAATATTGTGGCTGAGGACTTGGTTCAATGCTTCAAACTTCCCACCACTCCACATCTAGCCCCATATTAGCTTGGTTTGGTACAGAAGGAAAGCTCTTGCCTTACCATCTACCAACATTGTGTAGTGACCTTAGCTATTAGAAATTTCTGAGATATTGCAGTGTGTGATGTTTCTCCTCTCGATTGTACCAATCTGTTACTCGAATATCCATGTCAATAAGCTAGGAATGTTGTTCTTTTATGTTGAATATCACCAATACTACTTGTAGCATGAGGGTTGTGACTATGTACTTACATCCTCCTTTCTTGAACCAACATAAACTCATACTGGAAAATATCCCATTAAGAAATTCAATTTAAACCATTGCATTTCTCTGTGTTTTGTTTGCACAATCAAACTAGACAACCTCACAATATATTACCACTTGACATGGTTCCTCTGCTTCAAGAATTCACAGATGTATTCACACAACCCATGAGGAGACCCCCAATATGCTCTGTTAAACACATAATCGATCTTATTCTTAGTGATCCTTTTCCCAATTCCCCATCGTAGCGCCTCACTCCTTAAGAGGCAACAGAGATAGAAAACCGGCTTGCACAACTGTTGATATCAGGACATATTCATCCTTCATCCTCCCCAAGTGCACCTCTTGCTTCCATTATTCATAAAAATGATGATTGTGAATATATTCTACTAACGTATTCTCGTTCCTTAATAAAGATAACATTAAAAACCATATCCCCTACCATAGATTAAAGATTTGTTGGACCACTTACAAGGGGCTTGCTTCTTCACAAATATAGATTTGGGATTTGGTTACCATCATGTTCACATGCATAAAAATTACATATGGAGTACTGCTTTCAACGAAACATTTGGGCAATTCGAATGGTTTCTCGTGCCATTTCAGTTGACAAATGTGCCAACCACATTTATGAGATTAATTAATGATGTGTCTAGGCCACACCTAGGAAAGTTTTTGGTCATTTATAGATGATTTTTGGGTATTTACTAAATTTTGAGTTGAACATCTATACTATGTTTACAACTGACTTGGGCTACTATGGGCACATAAACATTAGGTAAAAGAGAAGAAATATTATTTTGGAAAATCAGTAATTAAATATTTGGGATTCATACTTCATTCAAAAGGAGTTTGACAATATCCTTATTGAGTATAGGTTTTGGCACAATATAAAATACCTTCTATTGATCATGATCTTAGGAGTTTCATTGGAGGTATTAAGTTCTATAGAAAATGTCTCTCATTCTTCCTAGTTGCCTCACCCTTTACACCAACTATCCAATCCAGTAAAATTTCCTTGGATTGAGTTTGATTTCCTTTTTCTAATCTCAAAATTACTTATTATCTTCTCATGTTCTCGATTTTTAAACATGCCTAAGCCATTTGAAATATAAATTGATGCCTCTTAGTTTTCCATTTGGGCTAAAAGAGGAAAATAATTTAATTTATTTATTGAGATAATATATATATATATATATAGTATTTTAATAATATTAAAATGCGATAAAATTATCTAGAAAAGCTATACTTATATCCATTAGTTTAAATAGCTGAAAATAAGTAACTAAATTGAAGCAATCACAAATAAAAATAAAGAAATAAAAAAGACTAAGCATCATTTCTGTATAGAGGAGGCCAAAGTCATTGGCAGGGTGGATCGGTTCCATCATTGCAAGTTAAGGGAAGCTATTGAAATTGAGCGTAGACCCAACAATCTCAACATAGATGATGGTTGGAAGGTAAGTAGAAGTTGGATCCCTACCCTGTCGTCTTAGGGTTTCTTCCTCCCCCCCCGCGCCTTTGGACATCCAGGCTGCTTTCTTCATGTGTGTATTGTTTAATCTTTTCGAGTATATAAATATATATCGCTCGCAGCTTTATGTTCTCACCTATACATTGGGTTCCTCCTGTATTTATTTATGATT
>APFE030010000.1:26933-75990 GCA_000404065.3 Pinus taeda
TTATGTTTTTCGGGGTCATGATAAAATATTTTATGCCATTATTTAGAAATGTTGAAATTTTACTTTTGAAAAAAAAGTGTTTTACGAGCGTTAACATCTTTCATTTTGAGGGTGTTTTCTGGATAATTTTTGCGCAAAAAGTTGGTTTTCACTGCCATTTTTATAACATGTTGAGAATTTACCTAAGAAAAAAAAGGTGTTATTCCAGCATCAACACTTTTCGTTTTTAGCACTGTTTTTTAGGGATTTTTTGGCGAGAGTTCCCATTTTGAGTTTATAGTTCATGTTTCAAAGCTTATATTATTCATGGAATTTCACTTATTCAACATAGACATCTTAATATTGTTAACTAGACACACGAAATCCACATAAAAATATATATTTATATTATACATAATCAATTACAGTCTAAGGCATTTCAACCTTACTCACAATTTCTCTATCAATTACATTGTATTCTCAGTCTTTATCTATGCTCTCCCTATCTCAAAATACAAATTCTCTTTATATAGGAAATCAAATAAGCGTGGATCATCTTAGATCCACAATTTCCTCTCACAAATAAACTCAATATCTCTATTTTCATACATGGCCGATATACATTACATTAAACCTTCTCGAGAGTTATCAATTCCATCAAATTAACTCGTTTTTAATAGAAAATTTCTCCTCGTTTAAATGATTGTCCACATCTCGTCCTCCATACCTTTGACTTTGACTTTTGATTAAGGGTGTTCGGATGCTCCTGCATCAGGCTCTCGAGGCACAAAAATTTATGACCTCCTGGTCATACGCTTCTCCTTAATCCGATAGAAATTCTACCCACTTCCTCAGTGGAACTGCCTTCATGATCTTTCTGTGAGCTACAAAAAAACCTTTGCAATAGCAGTCTTCTCTACAACACAATACCTCACCAAGATTCTCTCCTGGTTTAATCTTTCAGCATCTCTCTGGTTCTCTCTTCTGTGGAGCCATATGAGCATTCCATGCTCTAGGTTGCTGCAAGTTTTCTCATCTTCTTATGTTGCTATCCTCCATAACAACATAAAGATCACAAACTCACCAATCTTCACATAACTGTACCTCCTCCTTTTGTTCGCAACTCCTTCTTGTAGGAAATATTTTCCCTACTCTCGTCTCAGTTTCCTTTGCATTAAATTCTTTTGAGCTCTGATTTTACTTTGATTGTTCTAATGTGCAGATATCTCCAACCTTTAACA
The DNA here is from genome assembly GCA_000404065.3 of Pinus taeda. Classification (NCBI taxonomy): domain Eukaryota; kingdom Viridiplantae; phylum Streptophyta; class Pinopsida; order Pinales; family Pinaceae; genus Pinus; species Pinus taeda. The sequence continues at coordinate 28,154 of APFE030010000.1, forward strand.
TTACTGTACTTCTATGTAGAATACTTTTATGCTCTTATACCAAAAATGATGCTAGGTAACTCACATCCTTTACAATCTCTGATGTGGACCTATGAGCCCACATAACCTCCAAAGTGAAGCAAGGTTACACCTGGGCATCACACATCACAAATCACATTTTCTTAAGGACAAGGTTCATCCACTCATGAAATATTGTGATGCGAAACTAATTGACAATCCTCCACCATTGATCAAAGCATATTTGATCCATTGGTTAACAGTGATATCACACGGGATCTTGCACGACATTTACCCACCCTTATGGAGCCGATAAGGAATATAAATCCTTGACCTATAAACGTTTGGGTCCCATTTCATAATTAAAGTTTGATTTCTTTATGACTCGATATCCATTGGATATAAGAGGCCATCAAATCTATGGCTGTGGGTATTCAACTAGCACATGAGTTAGAAATAGACGTAACCCCCACAATTGATTGTGACCTAAAAATTTGGAAATTGAGATCGATGGCTAGGAGCGATTGCGGCACTTCAACCACGATCAAGAAAATTTGTACTCTCCTAGCCCCAAAATTGACTAATCACCATAGATGTAATAGATCAGTCGATTTGATGATCCAGATCTATTCCTCCGCCATTCCTCTTCCTCCATTAATATCCATGAATCTAAATAGTCCGACGACTCCCTCTGTGCTTATTCGCATGACAAAATTCACATTTCTACCCATATTAACTCTACCACACTCTGTTGTAAGATAAACAAACATATATTGTATTAACACTGTATTGACATTGATCCTTATAGTGATCGACAGTCGATCAACAATCCTGCAACATGGAATTTCACTTATTCAACACAAACATCTAGCCATTGGTAACCAAACACACAAAATCCACATAACAAATATATTTATATTATATAGAATTAATTACAATCTAAGGCATTTCAGCCTTAGTCACAATTTCTCTATCGATTAGATTTTATTCTGACTCTCTGCCTATGCTCTCCCTATCTAACAGTATAGACTCTCTTTATATAGGAAATTACATAAGCGTGAATCATCTCAGATCCACACTTTCCTCTCACAAATCACCTAAATCTCTTTATTCGCATACATGGTAGATAATTACATTAAATTAAATATTCTTGAGACTTATCAATTCCATCAAATTAGCTCGTTTTTAACAGAAAATTACCCCTGATTTACATGATTGTCCACATCTCATTGTCCATAGCCATGACTTTGACTTTTGATTAACGGTGGTCGGATGCTCCTGCATTAGAGAGCTTCATTTTTGGATGTATCCCATCGTCATAATAATACATAGCTCATATTTCTTACTTTCAATATTATCATTTTAAAAGGAATAAGTACATGTGCATAATCATTCTTATTAAAACACTATACTCCATTTGTTTGTAGCCATCGTTTGAACTTTTTCCCAGAATATACATAGTACTCACTAGAAGCAATAGTCCACAACAAACAATTATCATGATCCATTACTAAATTGTAAGTTACAAGGAATTTCTATACTTCATATATATGCCCCTAAAGTCACTCAACATAAACACTTTTATATTAGTATACATCTCTCCACGATTTTCAAAAGTATTAAAACCTACAAGATACCACTTTTTTAATCTTATAACTTCTAGCCATGGATAGATGTTTTTTTATTTCTATCATTCCTGACATAATTAAAAATTGCAACTTCTCTCTACTTAATGAAGTATTATGTCATAAGTTTTACATTACAAAGTTCCATCTACCTGATTTGCATCTATTGGAAAATCGATAAGTTTCTTTGCTCTTTTTGAATTCAAAATATAGCTAGATGAAATAGTCATGTAGGATATTAGTAACAGTAGGGGAACTGAAAGCCCAAATTGGATATATATGAAGTTACGACTTTTATTTAAGTAAAACTTGCAAAGTTTATCAATAGAGAGAAATTGTTGAATTTATGGAATCACCTTCTACATCTAAATAATTTAGGATTATACTCTTGTAATCTATTGGGATTATCATTTAAGAAGGGACGTTAATTTTCCCAAGTATGTTGATGGGTTGTTATTACAAACATTCGAAGAAGTGCACCTTTCATAAGGGCATATATTTTCATGCCTTTTAAAATATCCCTTACTCAGTATATTTAAAAAATAAACATAGGTAACTACAATTATTTTGTGTATTTATTTCCATTCAACTTTTGTAATGTCCATGCCTTATTATGTATAATAATCTTAGATGCAACTTTATACACTTGAGTTGCTATGTTATTGAACTCAATGTTTACTATTTCTCAACATTTGGTATTACAAGAATATTTCCAAGGCTTTCCCTTAAGATGGTTATATTTCTCTTAGTATAACAACCATACAAAAAATTTATAGTGTTAGGTTTCTTGAACTAGCTTCTCCACTAAAACTATTCTTATTATTGCATTATAGTACCTTTATTTAGCAGAGCTAGAAAACTTATGTTGATGTGAATTGATTTTATTTATGGAAATATCCTCCACCTTAAGAAATGTTCGTGATTTCGACCAATTTTCTTATCTTCATACCCACCTAACTCACTAGGCATTTCAATGAGGAATATTCAAAGGATGAGGACTTCAAGGAACTTTTCCAAAAGTTTTAGAGTCAGAGTCATTTGAACAATGGCAACAATATTCTTGACTATTATCATGTGATACCCCTCCCTTGTGTACTATATTCTTGTAAGCCTAAGCTAATTTAAAGCTAGGTGTGATAACCTCTCTTATGTGTTAAATGTTGTAAACCTAAGCTAAGGAAAGCTATGTTTGATAGCCTCCTCTGTGCATTAAATTATTCTACACCTAAGTTGAGGAAATCTAGGTGATATGTAATATTAAAATAAAATGTATTATTAAATAAAATAATAAATTAAATCACTTGGAGGGTGGAGGACCAAGAGAGAGGATATTCTTGCCAAATCCCATGAGCAATGGGATAGAGATGAATCTTTCATCATAAGCTTCTATATGTGATTCTAGATAAGCTTGGATGGATTGGATATCCATCGGATGGATGGGAGATAACGATCCATCAGACATATAAGCTTTACGGGAGATAAAGGCAAGCTTTTATGTGGAAAAGTGTCATGGGAGATAGAGATGAGCTTTTGTGGATAAGACCTAGGAAAATGGAAAAATCCATAAAGTGGGACACCGCTAATGGTAACTAAATAATGAAAGAGGGTATTAAATACAGACTGCATCGATCAATGGAGGATAGTTGATCGTTGGCAGGATCATTAGCTCAGGGGGAATCAGAGGTGGTTCATGGTTGGGTGGTGGTGTTCCTCACCAAAAGTGAGAATTAGTTGGTGTAAAATGCCTCGAATGTGTGTATTACATTTTCTTCCCATTCTGTTTTAAATTGATTTAACTTATGAAAGAAATTGTATGAATTTTCTAGAAATGAGAATGACTGAAGGAATTATCTATGACTATTATAGATGACTAGATTTACCTATGTTCATGACATTTATGAGATAATGTTATATGTATGCATGTGACAATTTTGGCATAGAAATGAAATTATAAGTTACGTTGTTAAAGGATCAATGTGTAGATCTTATGTAGTATTGGTATATCCAATCCCTTGTTAAGGTAAATATTCATGTTTGATACTTTTATTGTTGATGATACTATTTGTGTTTCTATAATTGATATCACCCTTATGCATGTGGATGAGTAAAATGTTCAGTGAATCTAACTATAACTATCATTATGTTTAAGGAACATAGTTTGTATTTAATACATATATTATGTCTCTAATATATATACCTGGGTAGATAATGGGCACACAGAATAGATGCATGCATTTCATGGTATAGTCCATGATAGTTCTATTAACTATTACATGTGTATTCAAGGAGGTTGGTTTAGCCATTCTACTTATTATATAAGAGTTGAGTAAGTCTGTCGAATTATGATTCTGATGCATGGCTACCTAACTACATTAGACTTAGTTTAATTGATATTGGTGGCAGAATTAAATAATGAATGTTATTGATTATATGGCAGAAATATTTTCTTTTTACCATTTATAAAATTGTGCTTAATGATCGATCTGCATAATAGTGTTCATTAAGTGATTCTGATTAATGTACTAATGAATGTGGTTAATTTTTAATTGTAGTGAGACCAAATCTCGTGTTTTAAGGGGCCTAGTGGTGAAATTCCAGGGTAGGATAAGGAGGTTCATTACAAATGGTATCATAGCCTAGGTTAAAACATTGAGACCTATGGACTCATCCATCTTCGTAAAGTTTTTCTGGAAAAGAAAAAAAAAAAAATAACCCAAAATTATAAAGGGAGAAGTGAAATATTGAAACATAGAACATAATTTCTTGTCATCCAAGAAAGTTAGATTCATTTTGGATGAATGCAAATATTAAACGGGTTATCAAAGAGTCAATAATACATAAAGATTTATATGACACATTATTTCAATGAGGCGTTATCCTACTGAGATGAAGAAAAAAAGGAGGGCATGTCTTTATGAAAACTAATTCGCTCGTTGTATTTTGTCTGCAACTCCATGAAGAAAACCTAAGGATGCAAGAAATTGATCTCTTTTTCAGAAATTGTCTATGGCTAGATGGAATGAGAAGCATCAAATGTTTCTTTTGGTTCTCGAATCGAAGAAGTTATGCAGGACCTTTGTTAGGGTTATTGACATAATTTTTCTTTGGCCTTTTGATCGGTTAACTCTTGTAAGTATAATTGTGGATGCTTGGAATTAAATCATATTGTGCCAAACTCACATTGTCTCACTTTTCCAATTCTACAACAAAAGGAACAAGAGATTCTCTGTGATATATGAGTCAATTTGACCTATGGATTTAGGAGTTATGAAGCTTTAGTTGGGCCATGGGTAGTCACTAAATTATCTGTGCAAATTTGAGGCTTATCATCGTCAACTCTCTTAGGACTTAGAATTTGACACACAATTTAAAAGATACAATGGTGTAAGGGTTTAAATGCCTTCAAAGATTGCAATATAGTGAACAATTGTTTGTATGATCTGCTTTGACCTGCGGTGGTGTGTTATATGCAATGAAATACATGTACACATGGGATTAGAAAACATCGATTAACCACACGTTTCATCCGGCATGAATCCAAATACTAACATAAGAAATTATTTAGGGATCATGTCAAGTAATATTGGGTCAACTTTAAAAGAAGTCACAAGAGACTTCAACTACCCTACCAGTTATCATGATAAGGTGAAGGCCTACATACAAAGGTGACACTCTAGAGAAAATTACATGTGTGTGTATGTAGAGTGATTAAAAAAAAGATCATAGTTGTGTATTTATAGTTAGCATACAAATTTTTATGGGTCTATGTAGTTAAAAGGGGTGATTAAAGACACTAAAGACAAAACAGGCAAAACAAAGTAGGTAATGGGCATCTCTGTTATGGCACGCATACGCAGATAATTAGAGAGCATGAGCTTTTCCTAGAAACAAAGAGAACTAAGACTTTTTGTAGATAACCCACTTAGAGGAGGAAGATAGTGAAGAAAGAATTGTAGAGAATCTCCACTATGGAAGAGGTGAATGAGGCTCTATGCATGAAGGCTCAAATATGATGTTGGGAAAACGTTTGGCAAAATACAATCACATATATTTGTGTTCCTCCTGACGAGCTCTTTCCTTGTGGCTTGCATTTACAGATAAAACAACAATTCACGCAGAATTTAAAGAGGAAGGAAACAAAAATTTCGGTTAGAAGTGTGTGAATTGGCCATACAACTAAGGATAATGTTTCCATGAGGGATCACAGAAAATATCCTATCCACTTGATTGAATATGATAGGTTGAGATGATGGCCATTCACTATCTTCCAATAAGAATTACAGATATGTTTGAGGACATCCACATCGTGGGAAAAATCACGCAAAGTTTGAACTCATCCAATGACTTGGAGAGGTTCGATTTCAAAAGCAGAATTTTTGTGTTACAAAGATAAGTATCTTATTCACTCACATGCTAGTAAAAGCAGTAAAGTACCATTAGGTGGAAGGTAAGGATAAGATGAGGATCTACAAAATTAGCCTTGCCAGCGTAGAGGTAGTTCCTTCTATTTTGATTGCTTTAGGAGGATGTAATGACAAAATTCGTAGGCTTTCTAGTCATGCTAGCAAGAAAAATCTAGTATAAAACAATGTTACTATAATACATATAAAGAAAGGAAAAAAAATAAATAAAACCCACTCGTAAAATCTTGCCTTTCTTAGTGAACTATTGGTAAAAAAGAACACCTAATCTGGGTGGAAAATATATCAAACCAAGCATTAGGTAATTTAAGTGGCCTTATATTCTTAGAGATATGTGTTATATGCACTTATCTGAACACTCATTGTTTTTTTGTTTCACACTTAAACTTTTGGTAAAATCAGGACGACCTATCCACTATGCATTTCCCATGCAGTTGATGGCACTCTAAATTCATTCATGCATGCGTGTGTCCATATGTAAATCAGTTTTATGCATGTTACCTTCTTGGCGTTATAATCAACTTCGACACTAATGGCATTGGTTCCAGATCAACTTTCATATGCATGAAATATTGTATTTATTAGTATTTCATTGTTTTGGCTTTTGAGGGACCTTGGCTTTGTCATTTAACTTGTTCAATCCTGCTCTAGATATTTATCAATGTGAATAAAAAAATTGGTAAGTATCTTTATTGAACTAATAGTTATAGAGAAAAACTAGAACCATCCATTACATATGGATTATTAGATTGAATGAAAAACAATGGAACTCATTGTTGGAAGTAAAAAATTAGAGGTCTTTTTATAAGTTCGTTAGTGTTCCTGATTAATGATATCCACCAGAGATTTTTCATGGGTGTGGATAGGAAAGTAGCACCGTAGCACCACATGCTAAAACAGATCCCTATGCATTGCACTGTGACCACATAATTGTTAGTTGTCTAGCCAATCCTTTGGCGGGTCTATCTTGAGTGTTTATTATTTTATTTAGAAGAAAATTGCTATTTTATTAGGAAAAAAATTCCAATGGGAGAGTGACATTGTGGGGTATGATCCATTGGTGCCTCCTGTGCAGAAAAATGCTATCATTGCCTTCAATTGCACCTTTTCTGTCTATTAATGAATATGGGAAATAAATAGTAGAGAGGCCCACTATATTTTTCATATCTCATTGTGCAACTCGTCTCGTTGACAATGTGTTATTAGTAAACTGGACACCTGCAATTTGAATAAGAATATCACTTACGAGAAAATTTATGTTCACTGTAATGTTTACTAACTAGATTATAAAACAATCTAAAAGCCAACATCTGGGAGTCTGCAGAAGCGACGAACTTCCTTCGGTCTTGACCTAGACCATATCAATCTTAAAATACAATCATTGCATAAGTGTATATATGTAATAGCCTCTGACTATCAACACCTCGAGGCTCTGTTTATGTGTGATTGGAAATAGTAATGGGTGACTTAGGACTGCCAACTTCCTTCGCAAATATTTATTCAGAAAACGCCTTTTTTGGTATTTCTCAATGGTTTGAAGCACCAATATCATCTATATAAAACTCATGTTTTTTGCATGAATGACAACTGATTCCAAGTGGAATGTTATTTGGATGGTTTTGATGTGTTGACCCATCATGCCCATTATGGATGAGGCCACTTATGCCATTTTAGTTTAATATATCATATAAGTGTTCTGTGTTTGAACAGTGTTTGGCAATGGCTACGTGGTTAGATCCTCATATATATATTTTAAGATTAAAACTACATATCCCACATTTATCATTTCTAATACCCTTTCTAGGGTGTTTATGGGATGTCGCAATTTGGATTGCATACCATGATGCATGCCTTTCTCCAAGTTGGGAGTTTTTACTCATGTAAAGAGTCATTGTACTTACATGCTTTTGATAACCATAAATATATCTTAATATTTAAGAAGCCTTAGAGCTAGTATTCTAGTTGCCTCCGGAATAGATAAGAATATAATATTATATCATGCAGTAAAGGTCAGATAAATTTACAATTAAAAACCAATGTGAACGTAATATTTAAGAAGCATTGGACCTATTATGCTAGTTGCATCTGGAATGGATACGAATATAATACTATGTCATCTAGTAAAGGTAGGATAAAATGGCAATTAAAAAGCAATGTGAACGTAAGGCACTGTTAAATTCATCATTAGGAAATGCTCTTACTTATCAAATTTTCATTAAGGATATGGTTGTTCTTATGTGAATGTTTTTGTTTATTGATATTCAAAATAATGGTTAGGACTACATGCAAATTCATTACAATCTTATTGAAGTCACCTGAAATATTCTTGTCCTTGCAGAGAATTAAAGCTAGGAATGAGATAAATTATTCTAAGAGGTGGATATCATGGATGAATTCACAACTATAATGTCAGAAAATTAATATCTCTACAAGTGCTATAAAGGGAATTAACTAAAAATATAATTGTATAAAAGAAAAGTGTCAAACCCTGGTATGGTGTTATGCAATGAAATAATTTTTCATGAACATCGTTAAGTATATATAGAGAAGGTGTCTCTAATGCATCAAATAGTAGAGTTACTAGTAAGTGGCATAGTGGTTGGTTGTTATCACACTCATTAGAGATATCCTACTTATGATAGCATCTGCATGGAGGGTGTTGCATAAGCAAAAATAGTTATATTTTGAATGTATATGGATGGGTGAGACCTCTTTTAAATTGGAACTTTATCATTGCTATTTTTAGTATGGAACATAGTATGCTCTAACAAATAACTAGATAAATATTATGCATTAAATTCTTATGTATAATGATAAGAAAATTCAATTCTAGTTATCTTAATAGGATTATTTTGTTTCATGTAAATCTCAAAATTAGTCATATTTTCACATTTGGAGATTGCAATTTTAGAAGTGGAGGTTAAATACATATATGCATGATAGAAACTACAGGGAAACTTGGGTAAAATTGGTATCATGAATGATGAAGAGAAATTAGAAATTTTTTAAATCTCTAACAAAAACTGTAACATGTACCGGTTGAGGCACCGTGTGGAAAACTAGATTAGGTAAGAGATTTACATGAAAGGAGGATTAAATAACAGTGGAAGTCCATGGTTGTAACTAGCTTAATTTTTGTATATACATGTACCTAAGCTTTATCATAAATAGTTTACATGTTGTTACCATAGTTGGTTAAGTAGTCATCAAGATGAAAATGTTGAAGAGGAACATACTTAATATCCATGCATGTTAATGAGTTATAGGAACTTACCATGCAAGCATATGCGTGTGCAGTATTATAGACTTGAAAGAGTTTTGTATTTATCGAATGGTATAGTATAGTTGAATAGCAGTAAGTCATACAAACCTTCCATGTAAGCACTTTCTCATGTATTATGGTATTGATAACATGTTACATGTTGAGTTAGTGCTCAACAATCATAAAGATATTGGTTACACCAATGCCTATTAAAGGGGAGTATATTCTATAGATGTAAAGAGCATGATTGACCTGATGATAAAATGCATGTTTTGTTGCTTATAAGTAGGGCATAGTTGTGATCTACAGAATCAATGGTATGTTGTGATCAATGTTTACAAATATGTATAGGAGGTAGGAATTTTGTTTTTCCTACATGCATGGGATTGAAATTGATTGAAATGTATTGAAGTTATATATTGGCATTGTTATATGCCAATAGTAAATAGGCAAGTATGCTCGACTATGTTACGAGTCATGTTGGACAAATAAATGAAGGTTATTAATCTTACTGACAAGTATACTCTTATAAACAAAAATGTTATAGCATGCAATTATGAGAAATTACCTTAAAAGTAAGGTTGTTCAAATTTGTTAAAATTAATAATAGGTAATATAAATGGTGGAAGAGATCATTACTTGAGTGGCAAATAAAACTAGACTATAATTCTCATGAGAGATTAAACTAAGGCCATCATGCTATACGAATAACTGATAAATGGTATAATTGCTAGAAAAGTATTATACCAAAGAAAAGGATGGTGATAGAATGTTTTAGTATAATGACTATATAACTATACAAATTGTGGTAAAATTAATCCTTTGATTAATGCATCTACTTACGATGTGACTCATTCTTCGGTTGGAAGAAAGTATGAATAGAGGAAATTATGCATGAATTCAATAATATGTGATTGATATTGTAACGACATGACATCTGGAATTGATTTGTAGATGACATAAAAAATTTCTTAATTACATAGATGAACCATTAAAATGAATGTTGGTATGATACTAACAAGATGGAAAAATATGTGGATAAAGTTTATGTCATGCAGGTGATACCATGAGGATGGTATTATAGGTTGTACCACATCTAGACTATGTACAATAGTAATTGGGACCGTATGACTATATGCACTACAAGTTTGTAAAATGAAGTGTGTATTGGTGTGTATATCATACCTTTTGTGCAGGGTATGCAGTAGTCATTGGACGGACATCTGCCTAGGTAAACAAACTTGGAGATTACCCAGAAGAAGGAAAGTAAGTTTCGTATAAGTAACTATGGTTAATCATAGTTTCGCATACATAAAATTACCATGAATATATGTATATGAATATATATATTGTGACATGAAATAATCTATTATGACTTTGCAGGCATATTAATGTGGAAAATATGCTAATTGATGTATTGTATGCAGAGAGACTCCAAGAAGCAGGTGTTTGACAATAACAGAAAGGATTGAAAGAATGCAAGCAAAGGACATGAAATCTTCAGATAAAATAAATGATAAGAAATATCTTCTTTAAGAGTAACAGATTATGATATTTATCATAGTTAAACTTTGCATCGATAAATTATCACAAATGGTTTGAAAGAAAAATGTGTGGCAGGTAGTTATGGAAGGAGAGATGTTGGGAGCACTCCTTGTGGAAGATGTACATAAGAAAAGTTTCATCAGATGGCAGAGGCATGAATGTTTTTTATTAGAAACTAACTACCTATTAATGAGGACATGATGCAGTGATACATCGAGGATAGTGTAAAATTTAAGGGGGGGGGGGGGGGGAGGGGGTATGTAACACCCCTCCCTTGTGTGATAACCCCCCGTGTGTTAATGTTGTAAGCCTAAGTTGAGGAAAGCTAGGTTTGATACCCTCCTTTGTGGGTTAAATTATTCTACACCTAAGTTGAGGAAAAGCTAGGTGATATGTGATATGAAAAGAAAATATATTATTAAATAAATTAATAAAATAAATCACTTGGAGCGTGGACCACCAAGAGAGGGGAGATGCTTCCCAAATCCCATGAGCAACGGGATAGAGATGAAACTTCCATGAGAAGCATCTAGATGTGATTAATCTTGGATGGATTGGATATCCATCAGATGGATGGGAGATAAATATCCATCAAACATAAAATATTTGCGGTAGATAAAGGCAAGCTTTTATGTGGAAAAGTGACATGGGAGATAAAGATGAGATTTTTCAAATAAAACCTAGGCAAATGGAAAAATCCATAATGTGGGATGCCACCAATGGTAAATAAATATCAGTGTATTAAATACCTAGTGCACTGATCAATGGAGGACAGTTGATCGTTGGCAATATCTTTGGCTCGGGGGGAATCAAAAGTGATTCATCGATGGCTGGTGGTGCTCCTCCCCCCAAGTGAGATCTAGTTAGTGTCAAATGCGTGGAATTTGTGTATAATGTTTCTTCCCTTTTTGTTTTAAATTCACTTAACTTCTGAAAGAAATTGTATGAATTTTCTAGCAATGATAATGATTGAAGGAATTATTTGTGACTATTAGAGATGAGTAGTTTTACTTGTTCATGACATTTATAAGATAATGTTATATGGATGCATGTGACAATTGTTTCATAGAAATGAAATTATAAGTCAGGTTGTTCAAGGATCAATGTGTAGATCTTATGTAGTATTGGTATATCCAATCCCTTGTTAAGGTAAATAGTCATATTTGAGACTTTTATCATTGATGATACTATCTGCCTTTCTGCAATTGATATCACTCTTATGCATGTGGATAAGTAAAATGTTCAGTGAATCAAACTCTAATCATCATTATGCTTAAGTAAAATAGTTTGTATTTAATGTATATATTATGTCTCTGATATATATATATGGGCAGATAATGGACACATGACATAGATGCATGCATTTCATGGTATAGTCCATGATTGTTCTCTTAACTATTACATGCGTATTGAAAGAGGTTGGTTTATCCATTCTACCTATTGTTTAAGAGTTGAGTAAGTCTATTGAATTATGATTATGATGCATGGGTATGCTAACTGAATTAGACTTAGTTTAATTCATATTAGTGGTTGAATTAAACAATGAATGTGATGGATTACACGACAGAACTAGTTTGTTTTTACCATTTATGAAATTGTGCTTAATGATGGATCTGAATAATAGTGTTCATGAAGTTATTCAGATTAATGTACTAATTAATGCGTTAAGTTTTAACTATAGTGGGACCAAATCTTATGTTTTAAGCAGCCTAGGGGTGAAATTCCATGGTAGGCTAAGGAGGTTCATTAGACTTCATTTTCTTTGTGGACATATCCTCCACCATAAGAAATGCTCAATATTTGTACCAGTTTTCTTAGCTTCATACCCACCTATCTCACTACGCATTTCAATGAGGAATATTCAAAGAATGAGGACTTCAAGGAGGTTTTTCAAAAGTTTTAGAGTCAGAATCATGTGCACACTCGCAACAATATTGTTGACTGCTAGCTCTAATTTCACTTACTCAACAGGCTATATAAGATATGCATTCCCCAAGGTGAGTGAGTTCAATTTATTAAAGAGGCTCAGACCTCCAATTTTGCAAGGCACTTTGATGTAGGGAAGATAATGGCCAACATGCAGAGGTACGTGTATTGGCCCAAGATGAAAGAAAAATTACATAAGTTCATAAAATGATGCATGCTTTCTTTAACTAGAAAGCTTCGTAATAGGAAATAAGGTATATATAATCCCTTACATATACCCATCCATCCTTGGGAAATAATTTCCATGGACTATGTGGGATATGAATCAACAACCAATAAGTTACATGACTATCTATTTGTGGTAGTTAGCATGCTCAACGAGATGTATATTCTAATGATTTATAACAATGCCATCAATGGATAAGAAGCAATTAAATTATTCTTTGGACAGGTCTGGCTATAGTTTGGTATACTGAGTATCATTTTAGATAGGGACAGAGTATTTATCAATGAATTTTGGAATCTATTTTGTAATAAGATGGACATGATTTTGAAGAGGTTTATATCATCCCATCCTCAAAAATATTGGAAAATAGAAGTAATCAACAATACATTGGTGCAAATTTTAGGGGTTATAATTAGAAGCATCTGAAGACCTAGCATGAATAGTAAATATATACAACAATCTTATAACAAAGCAATCCACACTTTTACTAGTAAGTTTATGTTTGTAACTTATGTTCAATATTTGGCATCTTCACCTTTTGATATTGCATATGGGGAGCAAGGATGAGTGAGGGTGGATCTTACAATGGATACCTTATGGTCTAAAAATTTTGTTCATAAGAGTAGACAGATCTATTTACAAGTACAAGATATATTTTAGAAGTTATATGTAAAACTAAAGGCTAGACATGATTAACTCATAATAATGAAGTTATTCAAGATGGAATGTATAGTATGGTTATATTTGAACAAGGAGAAGTTATTGGATCCTGGTAAGAAAATCAAGGCTCGATGCTATGGTCCCTTTGATTTTCTATAAAAGGTAGGAGATAATGCCTATAGACACAGAATACCTCCATGCATTTGTATTTTCTTATGAATGTGGATTATTTGAAGCTCTATGAGCCTTCCATGCTAGAGAGGGAAGAGGAACAATTCCTACCTTCTATGTAGGATTTGGCACCAAATGCTAAAGTAGAGTTGATAAAAGATACCATTTTTTAGAAAAGGTTCAAAACTACAAGGTAAGGACAACATGACTTTTAGAAGAAAAATTGGGTTGAAAGGATAACTTCTAGACAAAGCTAAATGGTACACCTAAGAGAAGGTGTAGCAAAAATTTCCTCACACCATTCAATATAAGATTTTGGGCAGAAAAAGCCTCCCAAAATGTGGAGGTGTTATATAGATTGGGTAATTATATTTTCTTTCATCAATATCGATTCTTTTAGACTAGGAAAGGTGGAGGAATCATCTCATAGGACCATTTCTATTCGCAAGACCTAGTTTGGTGAATTGGGGTTGTAAACCTTTCAAGATCATTATGAACCATCAAATGATTTATTTTTTTGGATAAACTTTTATTTCTTTAATTCATGACCTTCTATTTCATATTTTGCACACAAAGTCCTTCACAACAATGCATGAATAACTTAAAAATCAAAATCTATATGCAAATTTGTTCCACTTAGAAGTTGATCTTCTTGTTTTCACCACTATAACTTGAGTAGATGCCATGTCGTACCCATTATTGATGGAAAAGGGTATAGCATCATGATTATGAAAAAATAAGAATCTAGAAGATTCCATATTGTAAATCTTAGTGAGACTTGAGGTGGTAAAGGCAAACCACTGCTAAGCTATCAAACTATGTTATAATTGGGCCATTAGAAGGAAGCAAGGTTCCATTCTTTTGAGTGAATTGTTCCATACATGAGAAAAAGAGGCTAAGAGGGATAAAAATAGATGACACAGAGAGGATTTGTGAATTTTAGTAGCCCACAGACCACATGCCATAATTATTTGTACTTGGATTTGTTTTCTATTGAGAGAGAGAGCACAAAGTGACCTTAACTTTCAATTGGGTATTATCCCGAAAGGGTTTCCCATGTCATATCTCATTTCAATCATAATTTGTGAGTTTTCTATTTATTTTCCTCTTTTATTTGAATAATTTTAAGTTCCATGCATATGTAATTAACCATAATGTATAGATCAAAAAATCTAAATAAAAATAAAACCCTAATAATGTAGATATCAAATTTTTAAACATAGTTCTATTAGATAAGTTGTGAATAACTATCTAGTGTAATACGCATCCCCATTTTCCTATCAAATGAATGACATCCATTGTTGTAAGGCATTGAATTATTCCTTTATTTATTTCCAAAACCTTGACTAATATTTTGTATGTCAAGGTCATTAATATTTGAAAACTTTTCACTCTAGATCTCATCTCATGCCACTAAATAAATACTCATTAAAACATATTTTCACATTTCTCTTCATCCAAATATACAACATAAAAGAAAATGACTACTATGATCATGGGTATTGGTTGACGAAGAAACATTGTATCCCATGATTTTTTCACTTGACTTCAACTTTCCACCACCGACCATTAGTTTTGTTATCATTTGGATTGGGAAGAATAATATATTCCATGATTTTGAGTATCTAAACATCGTTTTGTTGCACTTTTCATCGGATTTCCATGATACAATAGTGTATTATGCTTCATGACTTAATTTTACTAATTTACTCTTCAGGACCCGTTATTACAAATAACATCATGGTTTCTATGTCATCCATTAGAATAACAATAGATTTCTTAAGAAAAGTTATCTTGTGAGGATGAACCTCTTATATTCCTAACTAGTCCTCTACTAAAATTTGTTCATCATTGTTGTAATACATAATTTTATCTTGCAAAATGCTCTCTTAGTTCCTGCCATATTCCTAGTTAAATTAGATGAAAATTATTATTCTCACTCTAAGCAACCTTTGTAGGATAAGTTGTAAGATGTCTTTCTCTCTTTCTATGAACTTTCTTTTCTTAGAGTACATATCCATCCCATCTTTACATGGTGTAATGGTCCTCTCCTCTTGATGTTTTAGGATATTACCTCACACCTTCTAGAGCTACTAAAATAAATTGTAAAATATTTAGCTTAGGTCCTCACCTTATGGTTCACTAATGTTCATTAGTCCTAAAAAGGATATTGATTCATGGAATTTTATCATCTATTATTATGCTCGCAATAAGGTCATTATTGAAAACTATTACATTCTACCTTGCATTTATGATTTCTTGAATCATTTTTTTATGGATTTGGACATAACTATAGGTTATAACCAAATATTCATAAAGTATTAATATAACCAAAAGGAAAAATTTTAAACTAAATTTGGCTCACATGCATGTTTGGCGATTCCATTAGGATCCACTAATTCACCTACTACATTTTAGAAGCTACTCACCAACTTTTTCCATCAACATATTGGGCAATTTAGTGTGATTTATATAGAGGATATCATGATTTCCAATTAGACATGGGATGGGAACTAACAATATATGGTCTTGGTGTTAGAGATATTAAAATCTCACAAGCTATAAGTGAAGTAGAAGAAGTGCTTCCTTGACAAGAGCTCCAATCAATATATTGTAGTTTTTACTTATGAAATTGGGATCTGTGATAGCCCTGCCATGGAACAATCTAGTTCTAACTATCTTATAGCCACTATAACAAAGAAATTTAGAATATTTTTTGAGTTATTAAACTCTTAAATTCATTGATCTATCATATCTTAAGTATTCCATCCTCAACATTATTTTAACATTTAATCTATTTTCATTGTAATAATTCACCTCAAGATACTTTTCAAAATTTAAAAGCTACCTTGAGTTTTGATCCAACTTCCCCATATTCCAATCTTAAAGTAGCCTATCAATATTAAGATGGATTATACACACTTAATGATTTTAATTATACTTAAATAAGGAGCACAAGTTATGGTTTATGATTCTAAAACGTTGATTGAGGTTAAACTAAATTACATCTATGACAAGAGTATGATTTAAAACGAAATACAAAAAGACGCATGAGTTAAACCAACTATTTGCGCTCAATACCCCTAATTGTTTACTTCTCATTCATGATGTCCACGTTCCTACTTAGAATATAGAAAATTTCGCACATTTAGAAACCCTCTCATACCTTTCTCTACATTTTCTTTTTACACTTCATAATGTCAAATTGAAACTTTCAATATTACAATAAACTCTATATACTTTAAAATCATTTATCGTTACGATATAAAAACAAAATTATTATTATCAATGTATATTATTCAATTTTTTTGGTTTTCTGTAATTAAGCACCCATAGGGGATTTGAACCAGTAACTTATCGCAAAGAGTGCCAAAAAAAATGCACAAATTCACCTTCAATCCAAACCTCATAAATATATATTATTCAAATTTTAATAAGAGTTAAAATTTTAATAAGAATTAATAATTATTGTTTTTGTTTTACGGTATATTTTATTTTCATGAACTCCTTTACTATGTTTAACATCATTCTATTTGTAACTACTACATTGGTTATTATTTCTATTATCTCATATTTCCTTATTCATAGACTTCATTTTTCCTTATTCATATACTACGGTGATTAACCGATAATCGCAACCGAAAATATCATGGTGTCGCAATTAGAGCACGTGCATGGAAATCGTAATTTGATTTTGAGTTGGCCAGCTAAGACTGGATGATCTATATATATGCTTATTCCCCACATTCGCTTTTATTATTATTAGACGGACGTTATTATATGGCCTTTCTATTATTATTATGACTTTATTATCCAGTATGTGCATATTAGATTAATATATTTGTTTGAATATATATATAATTTTAAAAGCCTATCAATAATGATTATAACTATATATATAAATATAAAAAGAGACGTGTAAGTAATATTATTTTGTAAATAATACATTTTAAATAATGTATTTTCTTAACAAATGATTTAAACTCTAATGCTTTGGGCTATATGAGAACTTTTGATCTGAATTTAGATCATGAACAACATAAAATGGACTTTCATATAGTCGGAAAAGACTAAAAATAGAAACACAAAGTAAGAAGGATAGAATTCGTTAAATGGGTTGAAGAACAGAGAGTTATGAGTAGAAAATCACTCTCTGACTTATTTTTTTAAATTATCATTTCCTTTTATATGCAATGGCGTATATATTTATTCTTAATTCTGAAGTTAGTGGATTATAAAAAACATAGAAAATCAAATTATTTTAGCCATTGATTTCAGAAGTCCATTGATCTTATATGCCAATGTTGGAGTTGTTTTTTTCCTTCTCTTTTTCATCTTTTGGATTTTGGTTCCCACTTCAAGAGCTAGATCTTCCTTGTCTTTTTTATTTAGGCAATTGTTTCTTAATCTTGATTTAGCTAGTAAATTCAAAAAAATATTGAAAATGGTAACTAATAATTATTTGACATGGACTTAGTCAAACATAATGTTGGAGTTTCTTTTTGCCCTCTATTTTCCCTCTTTTATCTTTTTTTACCCACCTCATCTACTGGATGCTACCTTTATCTTCTTTTGTGCTTTCCTCTTTCTTGTTTCTCAGAGTGAGGCAGTTATTGCCCAACCTTGATTTAGCTAGTAAACTAAAAGAAATATTGAATATCCTAACTAATAATTATTTGATATGGATTCAGTCAAACATGTAGTTTTAAAGATATTATAATTTGGAATGGGTAAATCAAGTGACCAAAATCCAATTTAGCGTTTGGAAGTAGTGTAGTGGGTTATGTGATATATGATATGTTTTCTTCCAACTAAATTGTAATGTTTCACATATTCAATGTCCATGAACCTTCCTATGATCATACAACTTTAACCTTAACTCTAAATTTCACCATATAAAAATACCAGATGCATGAGAATTATGAGCGTCAAAGCTAGGTACCTTGACAAGAGTTAAATGGATCTCTTCCTAAAGAACATATATAGGTATTTCCATCTCTTAAATTATAAGTATAATTTTCAAATACTCTATAATAATTTTACTACAATCAAAGTCCTCTACTAAAGTCCTCCATGAAACAATTAGCAAATCCTCTACCAAATTTTCAAACAAAAATAATAATGGAACTATGATAATGATTGTGAAATTGCTAGAAAATAAATTAGGGGTGCTGCTAACAATTATTGTTTATTAAAAGATAGAAAAGATACTATATAAACAAAATTCAATATTAGTTACTGCATCTCTCTAAGTCTGACCATGAAAAGAACTAAAGGAAAATTTTAATTAATAGGGATAAAGAAAATAATTTGATTCCCTTGAAAAAATGCAACATTTAACTTAAAAGTAGTTATGATGTTGCTAATACTATGAACAAAATTTTGAAGGCCAATATACAACATGCTATATATTATTTTGAAGACATTGACTCTAGGGTTAACCATCTCAATAATGGGAAAACTAATTTCATTGAAGGCCACCAGGCTAAAATTTTTAAAATGGGAGAACCTATCCCTATTCTCCACACACACAAACTCTTTAATTTTAAATTGAAGCAAGGTTGAGTTATTCTTCGGATGAGAAGTCTTATTTTTCATATATTTAAGAGAGGATATGAAAGCATTTCCTCTAGTTACATGCTTGGATTTAATATTAATATTAATAAATATATAAATATATGTATTGATATTAACCAAATAGATTATTAATATTATAAACTCAATGTGTTATATACCCTAGAAAATAACATTGAACATAAAGGATTAATATCATAAATCCAATTGATTATTGTTATAAAATAAATAGATTAATATTATAATTTTTTTGGATTAGTGGGTGACTATTAATATTAGAAACTCAAGGGATTAATAAACCCAAGGAATTTATATTATAAACCCTACTAATAATAGTATGCCCTAGGAACTAATAAACACAAGTGATTGATATTATAAAACCAATTAATTGATTGACCATGGTTTAGTATGGTTGATTTTCATATTGAGACAATGTTCCTCACAATGCGGCATTGGAGCATGGTTGATAATGATTAACCATGGTTGACCATGGTTGACCATGATCGATATTATACACCTAAAGAAATAATAAACCCATGGGAATAATAAACACAAGAGGTTAATACTAAAAACTGAGAGGGATATAAGAAAAATTGAGTAATATTAAACCCAAGGTATATAAAACCTAATATAAATATTATAAACCTTAAAACAAAAATGGTTTACCATGGTTTATTTTCATATTGAGACAATACTTGTCAAAATGCAATGTTGGACCATGTTTTACCATGGTTGAGCATGATTAATTTTCATAGGAAGAGATTCATTGTCAAAATTAGAGTTAGACTGTGGTTGACCATGGCTGATTTTCATATTGAGATGATATTTGTTGCAATGTGAAATTGGAACGTGGTTGACCATGATTGATTTTCATATTGTGACAATCTTTGTCATAATGTGACATTGGTCCATGGTTGACCATGGTTTATTTTCATATTGAGATAATCATTGTCATAATGTGGTTCTGGATGATGCTTGACCATAATTGACCATGGTCAACCATTTTTTACCAATGTTGACCATGATTGACCATGGTTGATGATGGTTGAGCATGGTTGAGCATGGTTGATTTTCATATTGAGACAATCTTCAGCAGAATGTGATGTGGACCATTGTTGACCATAATTATAAACCCAAGCGATTTATATAAAACCCTAGCATTGATATTATAAACCATATGAATAATATTGTACCTAGGAATATGAACCTTTAAATTAATAAACCCAAGGGACGGATATTATACACCCAGGGGATTAATACTAAAATGCCAAGGGATTATAAACCCAAGGGAATACTACTAAACCCAAGGTATATAAATTGTAAGATAAATATTGTAAACCCCCATGCTTGATTTTAATACTGAGACAATCCTTGTCACAATGCGATGCTACACGATGGTTGACCATGACTGATTTTCACATCAACACAATCTTTGTAATAATGCAACATTGGACGAGGGTTGATTTTCATATTGAGGAAATCTTTGTTGCAAAGCAACTTTGTACCATGGTTGACCACAATAGATTTTCATATTGAGATAGTCTTTGTCACAATGTGATGTTGGACCATGATTGATATTCATATTGAGACAATATTTGTCCCAATATGACGATAGACCATGTTTGACCGTCATTGTTACAATATAATAAGAGGAATATATAATTTGAATTTACATAATAAAGTATTTATATAATTGTTGTTTTTAAGGAAATTTTTATGTAAAATATATGCCATGTATGTTTAGTGATTTATTTATATATATAAATATGTGTAATGAGTGTTAATTAATATAATGATTTAAAAAATATATATAGAGATTTAGCAATTATAGTTTGTTTATATTTAAGTTAAAACTTAATTTTTTGAAATTTATCTTTCTTAAGCCATTATTCCCCGTATTTATCAATTTTCTTATAAAAAATATAATTATATATATATAATTTACATAAAAAATTATAATTTCTTATAAATTCACAATATTTATTTTTTTATATAAAAATAATAACTTTTTTTATTAATTTAATTCAAATTAATTATTACTCCATATATATTTCTATAATCCTTGGATATAATGAAATTTATTCAATGTTCAAATCATGTAGTATTCAACAACTCAAATAAGAATTACTCATTATATATACCTAGTATTGCTTATTTTTTAAGCAAACTCTATTATGATTGATCAAACATGTATAGTTAATAATTTAGTTAACCAATTCATTTATAAAGATGTTTAATATTTGTAGAATTATATAATTTTTTTTGCAAAGAAATCATAACCATAGAAAGTTTTATATGACAAAAAAGTATTCTTCTCTTACAAAATATAAAATTAAAAATGAAATATATAAGAGCCTATTATAAAATCAATTAAAAAAATTATTTTGTTAGATATTTCAATAAGAAGATACCTAAAAAGGTTGAGTATTAAACTAATTGGAGTTCTAACATATTTGGATTACATAATATACAAAATAATAAATATTTTTATTATTATTTTTAATTGTAATTTCTTATTTTAGATTACACAATACAAATTATAAATATTTTAATTTTTAATTTTATTATAATTTTTTATTAATTAATTAATTTTTTTTTCTATGTAAGTCTATTCTATTATTCACATTAAGGGAGTACATTTACAACATGACGAGCAAAAAGAACCAGCTATCCAGTAGGAAAGGCAACATGGAACAGAGAAGTGTTCAGAAACCGAGAGGTTGAACCAGTCCCTTCCGCAATCCGGTGCAGGGGAGCCAGAGGAGGCCATTTTGCATTACCGCGCAGGGGAGCCAGAGGAGTCAAAACAGCTTTACAAAACAGTCACCCAGGACCTTGACGCAACAACATAGACAAAAAAAATTCAAAATTGACAAAATGCCTTCACTATTGGGCCGCATAACCTGAAAGGAACTTCCTCCACAATCCTGCACCACCAAACATTAGCCAAGTCCTGAGCATGGACCTCCTCATTTGTAGTCGAACCTGGGGGCAAAGGCTCCATCACTGTGTCATTGGCATTGCTGGCCGACGTCTCCATAGCTCTCGAAGAACCTGTAATTGGCGTCGTTACTGTACCCTGGTCCTCTTGTTGAACGCTGGAATCACCCTCTTCTTGGGCTTCCTCAATGAAAAGCATACATACATGGGCACTGATCTGAGGACGGTTCAGTGAACTGTTGAATATGAAGATTCCAGAGCCGAAGGAGGGCGAGGACGAGGACCCTGGAGAGCTGGATTCCAGAAATTGGCTGGGCCTTAGAATGCTCTCTCTTTCGTTACGAGTGTTATGGTATTGATGAGAAGTAGCATCACCGAAAGAAGGGCGAGAAGGCGCACCTCGGGAGGTGCCTCTGCGGCTGAGCATTCTTTGGTGGAGCCGAGGCATGATTGCAAGACAGAACAGAGCCCCCTTGCAAATTGCATAACGGGTGCCAAAAATAGCCGCGAGAGTCGGGGAAATAGACCAAACACACAGACCAACGGACGGGCTAAGACCATACACATAGACAAATGGACAGGTGCCCAAAACAACCGTAAGAGTCAGGGAAATAAATGGAGGCTTCGAGCTGGTTGTGCCAGAGCCCAACCCATACAGCATAAGAAACAACAGAGTAAACCCATGGCAGAGAGTGGATATAATGCGCCCTCCCCTGCCTCGAGATGCTCCTGCCATAACTGTGGCATTCATGGGAGCCGAGAACCAAAGCCAAACATCACGTGCAGAGGTGAACGGAGCATTAATGCTTCCCTGATGCATTCCTTTAAACCATTTCATGCACACCCGGTTACGACCCTCCCTCCACATGGAGTCGTCTCCTTTGCACATGGCTGGTAGGTGGCGGCTATTCGCAGCCCACTCCAGTCCCATCACCTTGAATGTGACCTTATACACCCACATCCAGGGGGTCGGCATCTCTTTGGACCAGAAGATTGCATTCCTGATCATGATTCGATATTATGTCTAGAGTCCCTATGATTAGAGTATGCTCATTTTCCACACCCAAGTTTGGCGAGGAGGTCAGCAACCTTGTTGCCTTCCCTCTTAATATGATTGAAGATAATGGCCCCGTTGTTGAGAAGCACTTGTTCTATGGCCTCCAGTCAAGCCTCAAGTCTCCAATTAGTGGCTATTTTCCTCACATGAGATCCATTTAGGAGGTACTTGGCCATGTTAATTAGGATCAGGGAGTCACCTTCAACCTCTAGGGGTTGGAAGTTGTGTTTCCATGAGAGGAGGAGACCTTGCCATATACCCTCCAAATCAGTTGAGTTATTAGTGTCCGACCCTATGTTTCCAAAGTAAACCAGAAGAGGCAAGCCTATGTGATTTCTGAAAATTCTGCTGAAACCTACAATTCCAGGGTTGCCCTTTGACGCTCCATCAAAGTAGAGCTTGAAGGTGTGCTTTGGAGGGGCTGTCCAAGAGTCCTTTTTTATGTTGATGCTTTTAAAGGGGGCTTTATTGTGAGATTCCTGAGGGATTTGCATGTTCCAGTTAACCCAGATGGCTTTCTCATTATCTAGAGTGGGAAGGTAATCCTTAGTCCAGGAGCGGAGCATCAGAGTCTCTTTGAGATTCATACATAACTTACTCCAGATGATTTCTAATGGAGAACTTTGATCTTTGAATATGTTCTTGTTCCTTTCTTTCCATATGCCCCAGAGGAGGAGCTCGAGAATCATCTTCCATAAATGGTTGAGAATTTCACTTTTGTAGGGATTCTTTTGCCAATGACGTAAGGAGTTTATGATATTGTTCATCATTCTGCATCTTCTTTGACATCTTAAGCTTGCCTTCTCCCACAAATTATTGGCTAAGGGGCATGAGTCCAGAAGGTGCTGGAGAGTTTCCTCCTGGGATTTACAATTGACACAGATAGAAGGGCCATGGTAGTTTCTTCATCTAAGCATATCCCAGGTGAGAATTTTTTGATGCCCGACCAGCCAGAGGAAGAAGGAGACTTTAGCCCATGTGCCTGAATCCCATATTCTACTCCAAATGGGATCAGGGGGTGAAGAGTCTGTGCAAATAATTTTGTAGGCCTCTGAGGTGGAAAAGGTTCCTTTAGGCTTGTAACCCCATCGAAGAATGTCCCTACCTTCAGAGTGTCTTATACACCATTTTTGAAGCTCCCTTTCTAGGTCTTTTATAAAAAGGTGATCCGCATTTCTGATTAGTCGGTCACCTTGCTTCCATTTTCTGTAACCTTGCACTGTCTCCTCAGTCCAAAGGTTCCAAATATTTTCATGTTGCTGTTCCTCCCCAATGTAGTTTGGAAGCGGATTTAGGGTACAACTGAGCTGTGGCATTTGGTTCCAGGAATCTGTCGAGAATCGAGTTGTTCTACCATTTCTTACTTCCCAAAAACTATGCTGCTGAATCAGCAAGAAGTGTTGCTTGGCAGCATTCCATATGACTGAACCTTTTTGCATTGGGGGTGAATCTAATGAGCTCCTCTTGAGGTCTATGATTGGCATATTTGGCAGTCCAAATGGCGACACAAGTTTTTTCAGGGGAAGAGAGCCATTGCCACCAGATTTTGGTGCACATGATAGCATTGCTATGATTGGGATCCCTCAGGCCAATGCTACCTTTTTCTTTAGGCATACAAGCTGTGGTACATTTTACCAGAGCCCATTTGCGGTTTGTAGCTGAATTTCCCTAGAGGAAGCTATGTTTTAGATCCCTTATTCTTTTTATTACCCACTTAGATGCTGCAAGGATCGAGAATAAATAAAGCGGCATTACCTGTAATACATCTTTTATGAGCACCACACAACTTGTAATGTTCAGCGTTCTGTGCATCCAGAGGTTGAGATGGGATTCAAGCTTCTAGATGAGGATGCGCCAGGAGGAGTGCTTGATGGACGAATCAATAAGGGGGGCTCCAAGGTACTTGGAAGGGGGAGTGTCTATGGGGAAACCCAATATCCAAGCTACAACATTCTTCACTACAGGCGAGATGTGAAAGAAAAAGATTTGTGATTTGGTATTAATTATGCTGGTTCTTGAGGCCTCAGAGAAGTCATTGAGTAGGGATTTGAAGCGAGAGGCTTCTTGGACTGACGGGTAGCCAAAAATCATGTTTTCTTCAACAAATTGTTGATGAGTTATAGCTGGGGAGTGCTGAATGGAGAGACCTTTAAGCTGTTGGGTGAGGAGGGCCTGTTTGACGTGACATCCCAAGCCTTCAGCCATTAACACAAGGAGGAAGGGGGAGAGAGGGTCGCCCTGCCTAATTCCTCGAGAGGGACTGAAAGGACGGGAGGGGATGCCATTCACAAGAATGGAAAAGAAGGATGAGGAGATAAGACTCATAATCCAACATACCCACATAGGTGAGAATCCAAAAGCGTTTAACATTTTTTGACTGTATGTCCAACTGAGCTTATCAAAGGCTTTTGAAAGATCAATCTTTAGTATCATACCTGCCTGCTTGGAGTGCTTAAGGGAGTGTATGATTTCATGCGTGAGGATAATGCCATCCAAGATCTGTCTCCCTTCCACATATCTAGATTGTTTAGGCGAGATGAGCAAGGGAAAAAGTGGCTTTAACCTATTAGCGATGACTTTAGAGATCACTTTGTAAATAATGTTGCAGACAACAATCGAGTGAGATTTATCTGAAGTGTTGGATTGCTCCTCTTTTGGAATGAGTGCAATGAAATTTGAGTTGAGAGAAGATAACAGCCAATGAAGAGCTCTTGGTTCTTCCACCACTTGCCAGACCTCAATTTTTATCAGCTCCCAGAAGGTGTGGAAGAAGGTGGTAGTGAAGCCATCTGGGCCAGGGGCTTTGCCCTCCTTCAGTTGGAACATAGCTACATCCACCTCCTGGGTTAGGATAGGTTGTAGAAGAAGCTCATTGTGTTCCTCAGTGATAATTTTTGGCACATTTTGGGTGATTTTTCTATGGCAGGTCGCCTATCTACATGGGGCTCTTGATGCACTTGTTTGAAATGACTTAGGAACTCCTTCTCGATTTCTTCATGCTTTTCCACTCTTACCGCTCCTTGCTTCTGTATGAAAGAGATATTGTTGTGCATTCTTATTTTAATAGTGGTTCGGTGAAAGAATTTAGTGTTCCGTTCTCCCTCTTTCAGCCATCTAATCCTAGATTTATGCTTCCATAATATCTCCTCCTACTTTCTCCTCTCCTCAAATTGATTGTGAATGTGCTGCTCCTGTTCCAGGGTCCTTTCAGTGTGTCCCCTTGTGATTATTTGTTGTTGGAGATCTGCCATTTCCTTGTTTAGGTCTTGTTGCGCCTTAAAGATGTTTCCAAAAGTCTCTTGATTCCAACACTTTAATTAGGATTTTAGATGCTTGAGTTTTTGTTGGAACTGAAACATTTTGGATCCCTATAGCGGTATGAAGGTGTTCCCAGTAGATCTAATGAATTCCTTGAATGAAGGGTGGGTGAGCCAAAACTCTTCGAAGTGGAAGGGCTGCTTGGTGGCGTTGCCTGGTCTTTGCCACTGGAGGGAGATTGGCCAATGATCTGAGCCAGAATGAGGGAGAATTGCTGCCGCTATTTCTCCTCCCAAATGAACCGAGTTATCACATATGAGGAATCTGTCAAGTCAAGAAGTGATTTCTTCCCTGCTCTGTGATTGCTCCATGTATGCGTGCCGTTACAAAATTGCAGGTCGATTAGAGAATTGTTTTGGATGAAGCCTTTGAAGTGGATATTTTCCTGTTCCAACCTGCTTCTCCCCCCTAGCTTTTCCTCCAGCTTGGTGATCATGTGGAAGTCCCCTCCAATGATCCAAAGAGGATGCATTTTGTTAAGACTCAGAGTTTCTATTGTATTAAGTAGAGCTATTTTGTTCCCTGCTTCTTGCGGGAAGCAAACATTGGTAAGGTGTCCATGTATATTAGTGCCTATAATGTGGAAGGTGGCCTGGATGATGTGGTGAGATGCATGAAAGTCAGAGAGAGTTAGCACCTGCATATTCCAAGCAATGGCAGGCCCGCCTGAAGCGCCTGAGGCATCCACTGCCACCGATTGACAACCTCACCATGCTCTAGAAACGATGCTTCCTGGAGTGCTGCTATTACACTTTGTTTCTTGAAGAAAGAATATTTGCGGCTTCTCCATCTTTATCATGTTTTTTAATATTCTTAGCTTCCCTGGGCTATTGAGCTGTCGTAAATTTCATGAAGTAATCTTCATGATTCACTATTGATAGAAGGTTTGTAGTACTTTGTCAATTTTTCATACCTGCCTGAGTCCACGAGGATTTTCCCTACTGCAATTGTTCGTTCGCGATCCGTTCTTCTCCCCCTCTTTTTGGAGTCTTTTGAGGGGAGGCCACCATCCCAATAACTGCCCCACTGGATGCCTAGCTGTTTCTACTGATAAGCCCTTGAGTTGACAACTTCCAGTTTGTTGAGTTGAAGCTCTGGGATTTTATCATAATCCTTCTTTTTGCATGCTAGTTCGAGCTCAAGAATGTCTAGTCCTTCCATATCTATACATTATGGTTCTTCATCCATCTGTTGCACCTGACTATTTTCTACTATAGATATATATAAGCTCAGGGGATGGTCTGTAGTACCATCAACTTCCATATCATTTACTTTCCCATCAGGCCCTTATGGCTCTCCTTGGGATTACCATTTCACCCTTGGAGGTATGTGAGTCGGGAGGATAGCCAGAGGGAGGAGGTGGTGTTGAGGAGGAGATGGACATGGAGTTGGGCTTTGAGTTCAAGGCTTGCTCTTCAGAGGCTCGAGCAACAATTTCAAAGCTATTGCTAATAGTAGGTAAAGAGGCATAATCTTGCTGGGGTTTTTTCCGGGTAGAGGGTTTTTTGTGCGCTCGTTTGTGGCTGGGTAATTTGGCAAAGCCATCTTGGGTCAGTGTGTCAAAGGGGTCGGAGGCATTGACCTTTGTATCTAGCGGAAAGTCCCTAAATAGATGCCCATGAGCGTGAAATTTACGACAATGAAAAGGTACATGTTCATAATCCAAGGGGTGAATCCATTCATAGTCATCATGAGAAAGACTTACCGAGTCCGGCAGGGCTTTGTCCAGGCGCATGAAGACACAGATGCGGGCATAGGATGTGTATCTGCGAAGCTTCATCTCTTCCATCGCTTTTATGTATTCACCTAGTCCAATGCCAATGTCTTTGAGCAGGCCTTCATCCTAATATTCCTCTAGAAGTGAATACATTCTGATCCACACTAGAGCCCAGGTGAGGTCTTCCTTGTCCGGGTTGAATCTTTCTACCCAATCCCTTAGATACAGTGCTGCTGAGTTGAAAAATTATAGCCCCTCATCCATGATTATGTACTTATCTTCTAAGCATAAGAAGATCACAGTAAAGAACCCATTCGGTCCTAGCTGCAATGTGACATGGCCCTTGGGTTTCCATTTAGCAGTGATCCCGCCATACAAAGCTTTTTCTGTCGGCCAGAATCCTATAAATTTCCCAATGAGTGCATGATCCTTCATGTATTGAATTCATTCATTGATCTTCTGACTACGTAATTCTATCTTGGGCCTTTTGGCTGCTTTTGGTTTGCAAGTTTTCGAGGTGACCTTCGGCATTTCCTCTGGCTTGTCCTTTCTTTTTGGTGTTTCACTGCTCTTGTCTGCTTGATTAGCCGATGTGTTGAGCTTGCTCTGCTGTGGTATCTCACTGTTATTCGCCTCTTCATGAACCGACCCAAAAACTATAGACCCCTCATGCCCTGGTGGCACGAATTTTTCCTTGGGGGAGGGAAATGATGCCCCCCCTAAGGGATGTCCATGTGTTCTGTTGTTATGCCTTTGATACTCTATCGAAAACCTGGAAGTAAGGCCCTCAATGGATGTTGTAACGAGTCAGTCTGCGCCATCTCAGAGAGTCGCCAGAACCCTAGCCACACAGCTCCGTCCATCCGCCATAACTCATATCTCGCTTAGTGATTGGTTGATTCAATGATAAGTTTCATTAATTAATTAATTATTAAGGGAAATAAGTTTTTTAATTAATTAAACAAAAAATAATGAGTGAAGATGAAGAGAAAATTAAAAATTAATTAAAATTATAATATTAACCTAGAAGAGTGGTGTAATTGATATATTCTAAACCTACATAAGAATGGTATCCATCATCTCTTCTTCATTCATCTGTCAAAACATACAAACAAATAAATTTATCAAAAAAATATTAACTTAAAAGTAGGTTACTGCTTAAAAATACAAACAAATAAATCTATCAAAACATATTAACTTAAAACTATGTTACTGCTTGAAATTAATATATTGTAAAGTTGAGAGCGTTACAAATATTTAATACAACCATGGCACATTGCATTCTAATTAACACGTTACTATAAAACATGTGTGAAGTTATAAGTAGTACTCTTTCAAATCAACAGGGTTAGAAAAGTTCAATGCAACCATAACATGCAAGATAAAAACAATTCAATGCAACCATGACACACTAGAGAAAAACCTTCTACTTTCTGCCACGTGCTATAATAAAACGTTTCATTTATCCTCCCACGAGCATAATTGCTAATGTTATTAATTATTGCATACAATATATTATTAAATACGAGAATTTATTACATAGAACTTTATTATTAAAATTAATGCTATTAAATATTACTAATAATTATTAATAATAATTAATATTAATTTTATCAAATAATTAATATTGTGCTAGTAATATTTAATGTTATAAAAATGAATATAGTATTATTATTATTGATCAATGTTATAATTATTATTACATATTAATTATAATTAAATAATAATAATAATTTTCTTCTTTACAAAATTTTATTATATAATTATATACTGATTATATAGAATTAAAATTTAAAAAATTTTATGT
The DNA here is from genome assembly GCA_000404065.3 of Pinus taeda. NCBI lineage: Eukaryota > Viridiplantae > Streptophyta > Pinopsida > Pinales > Pinaceae > Pinus > Pinus taeda. Next base: position 58,400 of record APFE030010000.1, read on the forward strand.
TTAATTATAAATATTATTTTAATTATAATTATGATGAAAGTTTATTAAGACTAATGTGGTTTATCGTACCTCAAGAAAAAAGAGTCTAATTGCCATTCTTCAAATTTTTGTTTCTGTGACCGAGTAGTGAAAGAAGTCTTCCAAGATTGTTATAGTTAGGTTGACTTAATAGTGAAGAAGATTGGAGATGTGGCTTATGATAGGGAAATGAGAGCAGATGTCGGCAAGAGTGAAGCAGTCTAAAGGCAAGTGCTTTTCATTTTCCACCTTCTTAGTATCACAAATTTGACAAATTCTATCGTCTCGTGAAGTCATGGGAGGAGACCACTGCCTGGACTCACTTTGCTTCTCTTGAAAGTTACTTCTAATCCTACCGATGCTCATTTTTTCTTAGTGCTACTCAATATAGAGAGATAATTTTGTTATCGAGGGTGGGGTTGATCACCTCCTCATATTACATTAGATTCCTTTTTCCCTCCAACTCCTTAGCATCTCACATATTGTCCTTAAAAATGGAGGTAATGGTATCTTTGATACTATCCTTGCTTCTCATGTTTATCCTCACCTTAATCCCCCAAAGGTTGAGCCAAGAGTGAGCATCCTAATACCACACATAGTTGAGGCGCATGTGGGGGTTTTGGCTAAAGTTAGAAGAATTTTTTCGTAACCTCTTGGATTCCATATTGTGAAGCCTCCTCCTACACATCATATATCTAAATATAGCTTCACTTTCAATGTTGGACAGGCGAGCTTCGATCAAGAAGACTAGATAGGGAGTATTTCCATTGATCTTGAGATTGTAGGTTATGAATTGCTTTTGGATCATATCAATCTTTCTCTGCAACTCCCTAGATATACTACACCCCCAAAACTTCACATCTGTATAGGATAACAAGGGTGACGATAGTCTCAAAGAGGAGCATTTTTTAACTCATACTAAGCTTTCCAACCTCTAGTAATTCTTTTCTCGTTGCTATAATTCGTGTTGAGCTAATGAGGAAAGTCAATACCCAAATATTTATAAGAAGAAACCTACTCAAGGCAATGATTATCATATACAAAACTACCATGGGTGATCTTTTTAGATTTAATGATCATGACTTTATTCTTGTTGGTATTAACTATCATACCCATCTTGGAGCACTAGACATGAAGAGTCTTAAGTTGACTGTCTAGGTCATCATGGCTCGTAACAAGAACGATATCATCATCATAAAGGAAAAGAGTAATGGTGATACCAGTGAGCTCGGTGCCTTTGCAACCCGTAGTTTCTAGACACTCATCTAGCTTATCGACGTAAATAAACAAACCGGTAGGGGAAAGGGGACAACCTTGCTTAAGCCTAATATTACATTTAATATCTTTAGACCACCCTTCGCTACTCTTAAGCTTGGGAATGACAGTCTCATTGAGATGGATCACAACAATCCTTAATTCAAGAAGAACTATGATCTCTTCACACCTCTACGAAAACTTATCTCAAGAAACAATAGCAAAAACTTTTTTAAAATCCACAAAACATTAAAAATTATTATACAAATTATTGTAATAAATTAAAATAACAATATCAATTATCAAACTGACCATTATTTATAATAATTAAATTAAAAACATTAATGATGTTGATTATATAACTTAATTTAATATCAAACAAATCACCTTTAATATTATGCATTATTTAAAGAAACTCCTTAAAACTTAACATGATTGTATAAACAAAAAAAAATAAATTTATTATAAACCTAATTTACTATCAAAATAAAACCTAATATTATAATTATTAAACATCTGCGTAAAACATAATATTATTATGAAGGAGGTTAGGCTCATTCCCATTCCTTACCAACGAAGCTAAATTTACAAATGCTTTGAAAGAATTTTAAATTCAAATAGAGGTTTTTATAATTTGGAAAACTAGACGAATTTAGTCTGCTCACTGTATTGTGTCACATCACTCAACCTTATGGTTATTGATAAAATCGTTACCATAGTCTAATTTCAACTTCAAAAATATTGAATTAGACCAAACAAGACTGAAATCAGAGGAGCAGGGACTTAAATTAAATAATAAATAATTACCTACTCCAGTTTCCGACCAAGTTTGAACACATTACATGTTCCTATTCAGTATCAAGCCTCTTATTAATTAAGATCGATTAGTTATCCTCTTATTAATTACTTCAATATCTATATTTTTTCAATTGAAACAACATCAATATATCTTTACCGAAGGCCTTCCCTTCCAGAACCCAATAAACTACTACAAACCCTTTGAGATTCATTGTAAAATTAACAAAAATGTAACTCGTGTTACTCACAATACTATACTATGAATAAATGACCAGGACCTCAACAGCCACGTTATACCTCTTCTCGATTTATCAATTAAACAAGACGGGCTGCGGGGCAGCTAGTCCCTGCCCCAGCAGCACCAGTCAGTATGATTATGAGTTTCATCCAGTAGTTATAGCCTAGCCTACAGCAGCACCAGTCAGTATGATACAGCAGCACCAGTCAGTATGATTATCAGTTTCATCCAGTAGCTATAGTGTGCAGAGCTATAGCCTACAGCAGCACCAGTCAGTATGTTTATGAGTTTCATCCAGCAGCACTTGTAATGGCCGATCCAGTAGCTGTAGTTTCACTCTCTCTTGATGATCCAATAAAATACTCTACAATGGAACAGTTTGAGGAAGTTCGTTGAGGCACATGACCTACATAAGCAGAAGCCTTTTCTGCTTCCCTGACGGGGAGCTCATCTGTAGCTAATTTTGCAGCATTAGTTAACTAGTCTACCACCATATTGGGGTGCTCAAGGCCTAGCCTTTCTTGCAGGTCATACAATTGAATTGCCGTAGGAACAGAGAGCCTTACCCTTCTATGACGAAGTCCTTTTGATGCTGTGGGCTAGGGCAGGGACTAGCTGCCCCGCAGCCCGAGGCAGTGCGGCTAGAACCATACGAGGCAGTGCGGTGCGGCTAGAACCATATGTTATATCGTTCGTATCCTTCACATTTTCATTTGTTTATTTGAATTTTTTTAAGTGTGAAACATTAGTTTAAAAAGAATATTATGTTATGCGAATGAGTGACCCAAGTAGCTAAGGAAGGAAAACTAAGTAGTGATTTATATGGCTGCCACCTATAAAAACTTAAAACTTTCCACAGCTGCCACCTATACAACCATGCAAATGTGCTTTTTTCTTGGCAAGGGCTTTGTTCTCGGCGTTGGATTTGTCTTGGTGTTCTCGTGTGAGAGGGTGTAAGATTGGTTGATCCATAGCTTCTCCTGGTGCACTACTGAAAAGCTGAATGTAGGAACAGTGAGCATATTCCACTTGACAGATAAATTGACCATTTCAACCAGCAGAGACTCACTTCTATAGCAATGATAAAACCCCAGGGGTACTCGTGCCTAGGCCAATCTACCTTACAGGTTTTCGACTTAAGAAACAAGAACATCAAGAAACTAATGATATGGCAGATAATTGCAGGTCATGGATATACGCGTCCAAGAATCAAATATCACGCGTAGGTCACAGGTTAACTATTGTTGCCAACTGTTGTTATCAAGCATTGAAGAATGGTTCAGTTGATCTGCCACCTATACAACCATGCAAATGTAAGTTCGACAGACTTTCTCTTTTCCTCCTCTGTTCAAGAGGCATTGGCTTACATTGGCTTTTTTCTTGGCAAGGGCTTTGTTCCCGGCATTGGATTTGTGTTGGTGTTCTCGTGTGAGAGGGTGTAAGCTTGGTTGATCCATAGGTTCTCCTGGTGCACTACTGAAAAGCTGAATGTAGGAACAGTGAGAATGTTCCACTTGACAGATAAATTGACCATTTCAACCAGCAGAGACTCACTTCTACAGCAATGATAAAACCCCGGGCGTACTCGTGCCCAGGCCAATCTACCTTACAGGTTTTCGACTTAAGAAACAAGAACATCAAGAAACTAATGATATGGCAGATAATTGCAGGTCATGGATATACGCGTCCAAGAATCAAATATCACGCGTAGGTCACGGGTTAACTATTGTTGCCAACTGTTGTTATCAAGCATTGAAGAATGGTTCAGTTGATTTCATTTAGTACTTCGGTCGGAAGAAGACAACCATTGTCGTAACATACTGCTCCATTGACCTAATTGAATTTGAGATTCTCTGTTACAAGGCATTCGAACCCATTCTTCCCTTAGGACGCTGTCACGAGTGGATATGAGAATCATAGTGAAAGGAGGAGGACACGCTTCACGGATCTACGCCATTCGACATAGCATGGAGAAGGACCTGGTGGCCTTCTATCAGAAGTACGTGGATGGATTTCACCATATTTAACGCACCAGCATTTTGATATTTTTATATGTTAATTTGTAATCAACCATTAATACCTTAAACATTGATTTTCTTAAACAAAGCATTCAAGTAATTCGATGACGACCTTGCTTGGCATAAAGTAGACAAATCGAGCATAGAGGTATTATAAGATTGCATGGTGTATACTTTTGACATTTCATGCATGAGGGAAACGTGGCGCAGGACAACCATGACAAATACCTGCCCTCTAGACCTGACGTGAAGGTCCCCCCTCATCTCTCTCATTTGCAAATCGATCCAGGCATCGTTGTGCAGGGTCTTCTTATGGAGAAGGGATGGAACCCGAGATCAGCTGGGAAATAGGAGAGTGCTTCTGAATATTTCCCCAGATTCACCTGATGCCAAGGTTTTTGAAGCTGCCAATAAGACCTCCCCTGCTCCGCATTCCTCTAATGGTAACATGAATATTTGTAGAGCATTATGAATTGAATTTTGTTAATTACAGTGTAGAAGGTTTGGGCTAATTTGGTTGCACGTTCTCAGTGATTCTGTTTTTATTGTTTTCCCTTATTAGGATCTTCGGGGTCTTCTTCAACTGCGGACCACTGATTCAAGCAAGAGCATGAGTTCGAGCATAAAGCCTAAGCTCAGTCTGAGCGCCTTGGCGGTCCTGTTGCCGCTTGGGTTTTTGGTTTTTTCAAAGCTTGGAGTCGATTTTCGTTTAAGTAGGTATTAGGACTTTGGATTTGATTTTCGCTTTAATTCTGAGAAGATGGATTCAAGGGATGGGCCACCGATTAGGTTATTTTCTCGGATTTTTGTCCGACCAAAGCATTATATTTTGGGTGCCCTGTTATTCTTATATTAACGCTGAATTGAATTTGATCTGTTCGGGGTTCTTTGTGTCTTTGAAGGTTTTATGAAAAATGGCCGGTTCTACAAGCCTGGATTTTGTGGGTATTGGCGGCGAAAGCCCTGTTGCCGAGATTGCCTTTGAAGTAGACGTGACGAACTCTAATGGGACGCCTCAAAATGTGCCGAAGAGGGTCAGACGCCGCCTTTTGCAGGTGCCTGAAAGCAAGCCCAGGACACCATCCAGTCTTGAAGAAATTGAAGCTAAGTTCAAAGAAGCCGACCTCAGGCGCCAGGTAAAGTTACCTTATTTCTAGATTTCACAGTACTCTTAACTTCTTACGTTTGATGGTAGTTTGTGTGCATCAGAATCATTTACGTTTTATGCTTCAAAACTTGTAGCAATTTCATGAGTGGTTGGCAAACAAGGCTCGGCCTAAGCCTTGAATTCCAACTCGGTCTGCAAACCCTGAAGACTTGGCACAATGCCTTGAAGCCAAGCTTTCTACGGCTGAGCAAAAGAGGTATTCTTTTGGCCAAATTGTCTCCATTCTGGGTTTTGTTATTCTCTTTTATCGAATTTGCGAATTTTATGCATGAGTACATAGCAGGGTACAGATTGTAGTGGTAACCGAATGGAATCAAATAAAAGAGCTTGTGTATGAATTTTTCTGCCTAATTACTGATAGTACCTGGACAGGAGAAAAAGTGCTTCGAATTGTAAATCCTGATTCATGGGGTCTTTTAATTAGAACCTGCGAGTATAAAACACTTGCATCTTTCTTAAATTGCATAATAAGCAACCATTCTTAAGAACATAAGAGTATTTTGTGGCTTTCTGTGTAGCCTTAGCTGAGCCTTTCACTGACTGCAATAGGCTCTGGATGCAGAATTAAGGAGAAAGGGCTGGTGAAGATTTCCGAAGACTCTGCGTATCACCAGGAACTTGCTGATATCATCCGGTGGAGCAGCGAGCAGCATTTCTAGGAGCAGCAATTGAAGAAACCGATTGCACGCAATCTAAATAATGGCATCAAGTAACTACCGATGGACGAAGGGCCGTTGCAGATGAAGCATGATGGACGAAGGGCCATTGCAGATGAAGTGGCATTGCAGATGAAGCAAAGGGTGAAGGCGTTTTAAGGGAGGAAAGTAAAGTCGGTTGCTTCCATGCAAATTGACATGCCAGGGCAATTTCGACACGGCAAGGTGGGTAGCAGCCATGGTTTAGCAGATATGATACTCAAATAAGTATTCCTAACATTAAATGTTAGGAGATTAATGCTAAGGGAAACCTAGCATTAGTTCATGAAGCTCTTAATCACTTGTACTTTTGCCAAATTTAGCCTAACTTTTCAGCTTGTATACCTCGTACTGAGGCCAAATAAGACGAACATGTTTTTGATTGGTTAAAAGCATAAACAAATAAAAAATATGGTTTTGGTTTTCGTGTCATTCGAAGGAACTTTTTTGTAAGTTGAAATAGTTTTATGGGTTCTCGCGTCGAACTAATTGTCACCGACCAAACCCGATTGCTATAGTCCCTGCCAGGCCGAGAGGGCAGGGACTAATAAAAGTTATCGATATCAATATTTATATTACTATTAAATCTATATCCATTTCCATTGATATATGCCTATCTTTATGTATGAATAAAATTATTTCTAAATAAAATGTAACGCATGGGTAAAGGAACGCACCACCACACTATTTGAAATCTTTTCATTTCAATTACGATGTGTCAATGATCGGTAAATTAATTAAAAATTAGAACTTTCAAATTAGTTTTTTTTTGTTTATCAATTTTTATTGATAGATAGATGAGTTTTGTTATAATATTCGTAGTGTAACATGGTTTATTAATACTCACTCATAAATTAAATATTTACAACTATTTAATTCTAATTTTACTATATAAAATTATATATTTATAAATTTAATATATGAAATTATATATTTATAAATCTTAAGCTATATTTTTTTTATTTTGGTTACAAAAAATTGAAATTTTAATTAGTTTCGAAGATTTTAAATTTTTATTAAACATTTATTTATATTATTTTTAAATATTATTTTAATTAAAAATCATATATAAGATATCACTGTGCATATTACATTTGTTTAAGAATATCTTCATTTCTACAAAAATGCCACTTACGAATATTATATTGTTATTTATATTATATATAAGGTGTGTATATAAACAATAATTTGGAAATAAAACATGTTTGTAGAAAATAAAACATGTTTGTAGAAAATATTAGTTTAATTTAGGACTAAAATCGTGTAATTTACTTAGGATTGATTATTTATAGGTTGACTAAGGTTGAAATGACCATAATATAAATTGCTTGAATTTGGATGACCTTGATCTGAAAATTGACCATCTTAGCAATTTTACCTAGCAAGTGTATCACTTGCTACAATTTCTTTTATTCCATTTCTTAATAATAATTTTTTATCCTACATGTTAGATGTTAAATATTATGTGTAGATGCCGATAATTTTCTTAATTATTGGAGGAAGTTTATTTAGTAGTATTTTCACATTTTTAAAAAGTTTTCAAATTATATGGATATAAGAAATTTTAGGGTATTTGAGTGCAAGACTTGAGGAAAGGTCTCACAGCTCCACATTCACATAAATATCAGAATAAAAGAAAATTTTCATTAGTTGTAAATATGGCAGAGAATAATTACGACATGGATATAAAATATTTAAAACATATTGGCTATAATTTAATTTATTGAAAATGAGAGTTAAGCTGACTTTTGAATGCAATAATTCCTTCGAAATAATCAAGATCAGAGAGGGATATGATACCCAAGTGATTTTTTTTTAATATTCAAATTAGCCTCCGCTTTACCTGTACATGGCTTTGTTTACAAATTTATTATGTATTAATGGATATGATCTACCATGGAGTCGTTGCAAGGGTAGGCTTCATCCGTTCACCTATCTGCCCTCGAGTTGTACTCCTTACCTCGTTCTTCTCGTTTCATCGATGGTGTGGAAACTTGGGCTCCGATCCAATGGTTGTATTTCATTCTGAAATCATCAACACACCTTATGCTGGCGATGTGATTCGTTGTCCACCTCTGATATTAGCTTTCGGCTCTGCTACTGGGGTTTCACTTTAGGTGGGTTTCGGCTTTGCTACTAGGGTTTTGCTTCATGAAGTTTTGTATAATGCCAAGGATATCATGGCTCTGGCAAAGTCTCCTGAAGTGGATGGCTTCTCTTCCTAGGTGTAGCAAGAACGAGGCAGGGTATTTGGATAATTTTCCTTGACATTTACTTTAGTTTATTCACTGCTAGATTTCATGTGACATGTTCCTGAATCTGGTCTGCAGGTCATGCTGAAGTAGTCATGGGGTTCTCAAAGAGCACCATAGTGGTTTACGTGGAACCTACTACCAACCTCCTGCTCCATTCGTCTAAAGGGCTACAAATATGTCTTATCTAGCTGCATTTTACAAATTAACAAAGTAAAGGATTGATTGATTCTTTTTGTGATTATTGTTTTCAGATAGTTAGAGTAATCCGTCAAGGGCTTTACATATTCATAATGGTGTAAACGGCTTGTTTGAATATGGACCAAGGGTTTGGCCCGAGAATGAGCCTACTGCAGAGAATCATTATTACAACAAGGAAATTGCCTTGGTTTTGAGATGTTTATACATAACTTTTCTCATTGAAGTTTTTTGATGAAAGCCTTTACAATCTTATAGTTTATTCGTTCAATCTCCTTTTAAATTATTTCCATCTTTTATACTGCCAATTTCTAGGAACTCGATGCAAGGCCCAAATTCCCTCTCTGCGGAACTTCAAGGAGTTCTATTGACTCGAATATGAAGCTTGTAGCTACGACTATCTCAACTCTTTCTTTTAATTGCTATTTAATTGGGTATCCTCTGTTCTAGCACCTTCCTTAGTTCTGGGGAGTGATGCATGCAAGAAACTGGGTCATTTTTAAGTTTTGTTATTCTAATATATACAATATTTGAAGTTTTTGTTCAGTTTGCTTTTAGTCCTATGTGCACCAATCTCATGCTGAGATGTTTATCTACTTACTATAAATATATATATATATATATATAATATATATATATATATATATATATCTATATATATATATAATATATATATATATGGCTTTCAATAGTTATACTTGTTATATGAATATAATTTTCTCATTAGCAACATGCTTGCATGTTAGCTTATAGTGGTTCCTTTAATTCAGAAAGTTAAACAGGTTTTTCCTGTTGCTTCTATGCATACCATCATTTAGTTTCTCTGTTTTCTTTTTTTTTTGCAAGGAATTTTTTATCTACTCTTTCTTCTCATATCTAGCTAGCCTTAGTTCTATTTATATTTATGTTATGCATGTTTAATTCTAATTTCATTTATGTTATGCATGTTTAGTTCTATTTTTCCTCTTCAGAAGAAGAAAAAAATAAATACTATCTTCCTGAGTTTGTACCTAAATGCCAAAACTCTATTTATTTAGGAATAATTTGCCCCTAAGTTTCAGATATTCTTGTACAATATTTATTCCAGGTATTAACCTTTACCAAATCTGAACATTCAACAAAAAAACTCACACCAAAATTGATTATTATAGGTTATTTACCTACCCAAACTATTGTAATAAAGAAGAAATTTCAACTATTGAAGTCACCTCTGTTATTTATAGATTTCAATCCTCCCAACCATGAGACTTGGCATCGGGTCCAAGTCTCCCGTTGAGCTTGTTCACAAGACCAATGTCTTCCTTCAAGGTTTCACACACAGTGCTTTCACTATCTAGTCACCACCAGACTTAGCTTCTCTTACTATTTCACCTCTCAGCATGGTTCCTCCTCCCTTTCTCCATGTGCCCCCATGGCTTTCTTTGGAGCATTCATAATCAAGGAGGTAGTTAGGGTTTTCTTGGCAACTGTCTACTCTAACTTCCTTGTTAAGGACTATAGGTATTGATTGATTTTTCTGTGATTACTATTTTCAGACAGTTGAAGTAATCCGTCGAGGGTTTTCCATATTCATAATGGTTTAAATGGCTTGTTTGAGTCTTGACTGAGCGTTTAGCCTGAGATTGAGCCTACCGTAGAAAATCATTATTACAATAGGGAAATTGCCTTGGTTTTGAGAGGTTTATACACAACTCTTCTCTTTTGAACTTTTTCGATGAAAGCCTTTACTATCTTGTAGTTTATTTGTTCAATCTCTTTTTAAATTGTTTCAAGGTTTTATACTACCAATTTCTGGGAACTCGATGGAAGGCACAAATTCCTTCTTCACGGAACTTCCAAGAGTTCTATTGTGTAGAATATGAAGCTTTTAGCTCTGACTATCTCATCTCTTTTTTTAAACTGCTATTTTATTGAGTACCCTCTGTTGTAGTGCCTTCCTTAGTTCTGGGAGTGATGCATGTGAGAAATTGGGTCATTTTTAAGTTTTGTTATATCAAATATGTAATATTTGGGGTACTGGGTCATGCTTAAGTTATGTTATTTAAATATGTAATATTTGAGGTACTCAGTCCTGTTTAAGTTCTGTTATTTTAATATATACAATATTTGAAGTTTTCATTTCACTTTTCTTTTAGTTCTATATGCAGGGATCTCGTTCAGAGATGTTTATATCCTTATGATATATATATTTTTATAGTTTTCATAGTTATACTTGTTATATGAATATAATTTTCTCATTGGCAACATGCTTGCATGGTAGCTTCTTCCAAAAGATTTCAGGTTTCCACTATTCGATGTACATTATTCCTCTTATTTTGGATTCTATTTAACAATCTTAGGAAATGTAAAGAAGGATAGAAGGGTTACAGTGATTCCTTTAATTTGGAAATTTGAATAGGTTTTCCCTGTTGCTTCTATGCATACCATCGTTTAGTTTCTCTATTTTCTAATTTTTTTTTTCAAGGAATTATTCATTCACTCTTTCTTCTCATATCTAGCTAGTCTTAGTTCTATTTATCATTATGTTGTGCATGTTTAATTCTAATTTCGTTTATGCTATGCATGTTTAGTTATATTTTTTCTTTTTAGGAGAAGAACAAAATAAAGACTATCTTCCTGAGTTTGTACTTAAATTCTCGGACTCTACTTATGTAGGAATAATTTGCCTCTATGTTTCAGATATTCTTGTATAGTATTCATTCTAGGTATTAACCTCTACCAAATCTGAACATTCAACAGAACAACTCACACCAAAATATATTATTATAGGTTGTTTACCTACCTGAACTATTGTAATAAAGAAGAAATTTCAATTGTTGAAGTCACCTTTGTTATTTACAGATTTCAATCCTCCCAACCATGAGACTTGTTGTCAGGCCCAAGTCTCCCCCCGATCTTTCTCACAAGACCAATCTCTTTCTTCCAGGTTTTGCACACAGTGCTATCACTATCTAGTCACCACCAAACTTAGCTTTTCTTACCATTCCACTTTTGAGCACAGTTATTCCTCCATTTCTCCATGCCCCCTAGGGTTTTCTTTGGAGCATTCATAATCAAGGAGGTGGTTACTGTTTTCTGGGAAACTATCTTCCCTAACTTCCTTGTTATGAAAAGTTACAATATTTGTTAATACTCAAACAATTTTATATCTTCAATAATTAACAACAATTAGATACTTATTTCAAATAATAGTAATAATATCCATTTGTGTTTTTACTGTGGTAAAATAACATATTCACAGTTTTTTGGCGACATTACATCTCCCCCTCTTGAAATCAAACATCGTCCTAATGTTTTTCTGCCACAAACAATCATAGAAAGGCTTCTTTCATGAGTTGTTCATCCTCCCAGGTGCCCTCATCTAGCCCAAAGTGTTGCCATTGCACTTTAACCTGGGTGATAGTTCATTTCCATAGCATTAATTCTCTCCAATTGAGTATAACGAGAGTCTCGACCAAGAATTAACCTTCCGGTTCAACCTGAAAAAGCAGTAAATTGAATCACTTTTCCACTATCATTAAATTTTTATTTGGATTACCTACGAAAATTTCTTACCTCTATATCTTGCCAACTGATTATGTGTTTAGGATCATAAACATATCTTTTCAGTATGAACACGTGGAAAACATTTTGGACTCGAATATGGTTGCGTAAGGCAAGTTGGTATGCCACTTGCCCGACCCTTGCCAAAATTTGAAATGGACCACAAAACCGGGGTGCTAACTTAGCACACCCACTCCATTCTAACGTACTCTTCTTAGCGCATACTCTTACATATACATGATCTCCTACTTGGAATTCTCTAAAATTCCTCTTCCAATCAGTGAAGTTATTTTTCCTATCTTGGGTAGCCTTTAAGTTAGAATGTACCTTCTTGATGTAGGAGCATCCAGACTTAGCTAGCAATGTGACTAAATGTTCACAGGTTGTGCCTAACAAGAGATCAATTTCATTGACTTGAGTGGACAAAATCAGTTTTAGTAGAGAGGTTTCGATCTCTTGAATTAAATTTTATCTCAGTTATTGTAATAATTAGAATATTGTGTTATTTGTAGACTAAGAGATAAGTTGTTAGTATAGGTGTGCCTCAGATCTTGGAAATAGGGATGTGATTGTTAGACTGATAAAAATAGGGATTGAGTTGTGAATGTAGTTAGGATAGGATTTGATTCATAAAAGGAAAAAGAATGTAATGAAAAAGATATTAGATGATAGAGATAGAGTGAGTAAGTGAGAGTTTTGAGTGAGAGATAGGGTTTGAGATTGAAGCAGAGGTCAAACAAACTATTATAATCGAGTCGAGAGGCCCAAGACTATGTAATTTCCATTTTGTTGAATAGTTGATTGAAGTGTGGTGTGGACGAACTGTTTTGTTGCAGAAATTCATTCGTGTATCAACGTTCTGGACTTAATCAAGTATTTTTCTCTATTTAAACACTTTATTCATAAATCAAAGTCATCTGGTGTCAAGGGTTAATATTGAGCTTAAAGTGCTAAACCTTTCCTTAAGCGCTTTCTTAAAGTGTGAATTAAAGAACGCATGTTGTAATTGATAATTGGGAAGTGGTATCTCACGCTCCCAAAAGGAGGTAAATGGTATTTTTAAAATTCACATGATCAAACTTAGTGGTCAACAAATAGCACAACAAATCCACTTTTCTTGCATGCTCTCAACCTGATATCACCTGTGAAAGAATCTACATGGATTGCATGCCAACTGTTTCATTAGATGGGTCATATCGACATCAAAGATCGTCCGGGTAAGTTGATGAGTAGACAATGCGATATCTGTTGGATATGGAGAAGTGAGATCAGCAGTGTGGATTGAAGTGCTAAAAAAAAGGAGAAGTCAATAAGGGTTCGATAGTGATTGGTCAATAAAGCAAGACCCTCAAGGGGGAAATACACATACAGAACCTATTTTCCCACAGCCGATTGGCTATAAAGCTAAACAATAGTCAAATTATAGACTGCCACCTCATTTTTGTCAACCTCCTATGGCACTTCTTAACAATTTTTTCCATTTCCTTTAACATCTCAGGTCCCAACATCAGCTTGTGCTCTAGTCCCCCCCAACTAGATGGTGTAGGTTTTAACCCTGTACGGAAATTACCTGCATAAGAATTCTTAACCATAGGAAAAATAAAAATGCGAGAGCATAACACATAAAACACATATACACAAAGATTTCCCACTGGATCCCAAAACCGAGACTACCAGCTTGATTTTTCATTGTTTTCCTTTCAGTGTTACAATACATATTTATACATGCCGAAGCATCCAATACCATGGACCGAAAACCATCACTTCCAAAACCATGGACCGAAAACCATTGTGTCCGAAAAAAATGCGCGAAAATCATGCACAAAACCATAGGTGGGTACGCCCAACCTAACATAGGGTCCAAAACCAAAATTTTCCGGGGCGCTGACTCGAACCCCATAAAGTGGGGCTACGGGTACCCCTCAAACCCCCTGTTAACTATATGGAAAGAATATAACACAACCCAACAATCTCCCACTTGTTATTTTCTTTCCACAGTGGGCCAGAGGAGAGCTTAGTCATTTTTTTTAGCCCTGAAACACCCATTGTTTCTATGCACCAAGACAACTTCTTAGAGCTAACAGATTTTGTCAATGCATCTGCAGTATTCTTCAAAGTGTCCACCTTTACCAGGAACACCTTTTTGTCTTCTATCATATCCCTCACAAAGTGATAATGGACATCAATGTGCTTTGTCTTTGAATGATAAGTAGGGTTTTTTGCCAAGAAAATTGCACTTTGGCTGTCACAGTCTATCCTTATAGCTCCCTGCACTAAGCCCATACTTAAACACAATCTCTGCAGCCAAACTGCTTCCTTGCTTGCATGAGTGGTTGCCATGTATTCTGCCTCTATAGTTGATAGTGCCACTTCAGATTGTTTCTTACTCATCCAATTGACTACACCTCCAAATAGGTTAAACACATACCCACTTGTAGATCTTCTCTGATCCAGATCTCCAGCCCATTCTGCATCAAAAAACCCATGAATATCCAACACTCTATCCAATTCTGGTCTTCCTTGGTAGCACAAACCATAATCACTAGTGCCACGCAAATACCTGAAAATCGGCTTCACTACTATCCAGTGCTCCTTCCCTAGTTTTGACATAAACCTGCTCAATACTCCCACTGCATGTGTAATGTCTGGTCTAGTACAAACGATTGCATACATCAAGCTACTGACTTCACTTGCATATGGAACATGGGACATGTCCTCTTCCCCTTCTTGTGTCTTGGGACACTGTTCAGCAGATAAACTCACACCTACAGGAATAGGAACCTTCACCGGTTTACTATCCTACATATTAAAGCTCTGCAGTATTGTCTCGACATACTTCCTTTGGTTTAACTAGAGCTTCGTCTTTGCCCGATATCTTTTAATTTCCATGCCCAAAATATAGTTTGCAGCACCGAGATCTTTCATTTTGAATTCGGAGGACAATTGGGTCTTCAAATCCTCGATAATTTCTTTGTAATTTCCAACAAGCAACATATCATCCACATACAAGACCAGATAAATAACACGGTCAGCAATTAATTTAAAATACACACAATGATCTGCTTTGCTTCTGGTGAAGCCAAGTCCCGGTATAAATGTATCAAATTTCTGATACCACATCCTTGGTGACTGTTTTAACCCATACAGAGACTTCTTTAACTTGCATACTAGTTCTTTCTTACCCTTCACCGCAAAGCCTTCAGGTTGCTTCATGTATATTTCCTCTTCCAAATCCCTGTGAAGAAATGATGTCTTCACATCCATCTGTTCTACCTCAAAATCAAAAGCAGCAGCAACAGATAAAAGCAATCTAATAGAAGTTACCTTGGCAACACGAGAAAAAATATCACCAAAATCAATTCCCGGCACCTAGGAATAACCTTTGGCTACCAACCAAGCTTTGTATTTCTCCACCTTCCCTTCTGCATTTTTCTTCTTCTTGAACAACCATTTGCTACCAATGGGTTTCCTTCTAGCCGACAACTCCACTAGATCCCAAGACTCATTTTTGTGCAAAGATGCCATTTCATCAAGCATGGCCTCTTTCCAGAGTTTTCCATCCTATGAATCCACTGCTTCCTTTAGAGTTCTGGGATCATCATCAGTAACAGACAAAGCAAAGTGTGAATAGAAAGTAGATGGACTATACCTTTCTGGCTACCTTCTTTCTCGTTGATCTTCTCACAGCCAGAGTTTGTGGCTCTTCATCTTCTGATTCCTCCTCTGCTACAGAGTCTGATTCTTCCTGCTTTAGTTCAAACTGTATCTTCACAGGTTCCTTTGGTTGGACTTCATGTTTAATAACATCTTTCACCTCTTTGAACACCACATCTCGATTGTACACAACCTTCCTTGTTACTAGGTTCCAAAGCTTATAACCCCTTAAACCATCCTTATACCCAATAAAGATGCACTTTTCAGATTTACTATCCAACTTGGTTTGTTTATCCTTTGGAACATGTACATATGCATCACATCCAAATACCCTCAGATGTGAAAGAGACGGTTTCTTACTAGTCCATACTTCTTGTGGAGTCTTATCCTCCAACGCTGAGGAAAGTGACATGTTGACCAAGTAACATGCAATATCCACCGCCTCTACCCAGAATTCCTGTCCTAACCCAGAACCACTGAGCATGCTTCTTGCGCTTCCCATCAACGTCTTCTTCATTCTTTCTGTGAGTCCATTTTGTTAAGTTGTATATGGAGTAGTCTTCTACCGTGCTATACCAAACTTCTTACAAAATTCTTCAAATTCATTGCTACAGAATTCTCCACCATTATCTGTCCTCAGCACCTTTATCTTCTTCTCTATTTGATTTTCCACCAGAGCCTTAAATTCTTTAAACCTGTCAAAGACTCCACATTTCTTCTTAAGGAAATATATCCATGTTTTCCTTGAGAAGTCATCTATAAATGATACATAGTACATAGACTTACATAGTGATGGAACTTTCACAGGTCCAAACACATCACTATGCACAAGATCTAATATTTGTTTCGTCCTCTTACCACCAAAGGGGAAACTCACCCGATTCTGCTTCCCATATACACAATTTTCATAGAAATTAAAATCCGGGGAGCTATTACTCATACCTTCTACCATACCTTTACTATGAAGTATTCGAAGGCCCTTCTCTCCAATATGTCCAAGCCTTTGATGCGACAACATGGTCTTCTCTCCGGAGACCACTAGATTTTCTGCTCCATTTTCAGGAACCATTGAACTATTGCACCCGTCAACAACAGTGCTACCTTGCAGCTTGTACAGAGTTCCAATCCGAACTCCTCGCATCAATACTAGTGCTCCTCGAACCATCTTGTAGGTATCCTTCTCGAACGCTGTCTTTACACCTGCATCATCCAACTTGCTTACGGAAATGAGATTTCTGGCCAACACAAGAATATGCAGAACACCCGGAAGGGTTCTAATCCTTCCACCTTGCAACTTCAACTTTACTTTTCCGTGACCAATGGTTCTAGCCATCCTATCATCTCCTAAGAAGACATCACCACCATCGCATTTCTCATACTTGCAGAACCACTCTCTATGGGGAGTGAAGTGAAAGGATGCACCTGAGTCAATCAACGATGCCTCATGATCTACATGTGTACTTGAAGAAGCCAAGTACACATCCACACCTTCATCTGAGGTGGTTTTTTCCTCTGCAGAAGGAGCATCATCAGATCCCTTTCCTTTATCATGAGATTTAGATTTACACTCCCTTCTGAAGTGCACTTCCTTTCCGTATTTCCAGCACACCACCTTTGTAGGTTTTCCTTGAGATTTAGATCTCCCTCTAGATTTAGATCTCCCACTCGATGACTTATTTTTGTTTCTGTTCTGAGACCGTCCTCGTATAGACAAGGCATCACCATTCTAGTTGTCCATATTTTTTCATCTCATCT
>APFE030010003.1:0-17935 GCA_000404065.3 Pinus taeda
TCTCTAAACAGAGTGGGCCAATAATATCCAGCATGGATGACTTTGTGAGCTGTTGTATCAGCTCCAAAGTGTCCTCCTGCCGGTCCATCATGTAATTCCTGCAAAACCTTTTGTGCCTCAGGTTTTTCTAGGCATCTTAATAGAATTGAATCATAATTTTGCTTAAAAAGCACATCATCAATGATTGTAAAATTTTTTGCTTTCAACCTTATGGACCTTTTTCTTTTGTAAGACAGGTTAGGAGGTGCATATCCATTTTTCAGATAAAATATTAAATCAGCATATTGTGATTCAGAGTCAACGATACTTATCTGGTTGATCTCTTCGAATTGATCTATATCACCTGATTCTGGAATGTTGGATGCTCCTGCCAACAACCTGCAAAAACCTTGGCCTCTAACAATCTTTGCTGGTTTAATTTCTAGGTTGTATTCTTGAAGTGTTGTCGCCCAGTTTGCCCTTTTTTCTCCCAACACTCTTTGGATTAATAGTTTCCTTACTGAAGGGAAAGGAACTATAACTTTCGTATGGGCTTGTAAAAGGAAGGGTCTGTAATGTTTAACAGCTTTATATACAGCAAAGGCTTGTTTTTCTACTTCGGAATAATTCAATTCAGCACCCTGAAGATTTGAACTATAGAATGAAATGGGTGCTTCCAAATTGTGATTGTTGATCTGTGTGAGTACTGCTACATAGGACAAATCGGATGCGATAGTATACAATGTAAAATGATTAGAAAAATTAGGAGTATTTAAAGCGGGGGCATTGATTATCGATTGTTTGATCAACTCAAACGCTTCCTTTTCTGTTGATCCCCATTTAGAGACTGAATTTTTCTTAATCATAGTTTGAAGTGGCAAAATGATTTGAGAAAAGTCTGGAACGAATCTCTTAACAAAATTAATTTGGCCTAAAAATGACTGCATGGATTTCTTATTATGAGGAAAAGGGATTTCAAAGATTTCTTTGATCCTGTCCGGATCAATATAAATGCCATCTTTAGAAACAATAAAGCCTAGGAGCTTTCCTTGATCAAGAGTGAAAAAAGGATTTTTTAGGGTTAAGGGAAATACCGTATTTCTTGCAGCGTTGAAAGATTTGATTTAAATCGTGCAAGTGATTGGATCTTTCTTTAGAAAATACAGTAATATCATCTAAGTAGACGACTATTGTTATGTTAATCAACCCTTTAAAGGCTATATCTATCGCTCTTTGAAACGTGGCTCTTGCATTAATAAGTCCGAAAGGCATTTTCTGATACACATACGTTCCCCATTTTGTTCTGAATTTGGTTTTGAGTCGATCATCAGGATGGACCAAAATTTGATTATATCCTGAAAAACCATCCAAAAAGGACTTTAACTCTGAGCCTGCCACTGATTGGAGTATCTGCTCCATAGTGGGTAATGGGAAGTTATCTTTTAGGCTCGCCTTATTTAAATTTCTGAAATCGATACAAATCCTTATGTCGCCATTTTTCTTTCTGACTGGCACCATATTGGAGACCTAGTTTGAGTGCCGAACGAGAAAAATAATTTTAGCTTTCAAGAGTTTATTGAGTTCCGATTTTATTTGACTTTCTAAGTTTGGATGTATTTTCCTCAACTTTTGTTGAACTGGTTTCTGTTCGGGAAGCAACGGAATGGTATGCTGGATAATGGATGTATCATATGTTTTTAGATTGTCATATTTCCAAGCAAAAACATGTTTATTTTTACGTAACAGTCTAATGAATGCTTCCTTTTCTTCCATGGAAAGTCCTAATCCTAAATTAATGTTTTGAGGAGTTTGTTCAGTGCCAAGGTTTATCAATTCAAACCTTAAGGTAGAGCTCTAGAGTTTTGTATTGGTCGCAGGTTTAAACCTGTCTTTAATATTGTAAAGATCCTCAAGCTTCACCACAGGCTTTGGGATTGAATTTTCTTCATGCTTACCTCGCATTTGAATATCATGTTCATCTTCCTCAATGATTTGATTATCATAGGATTTTTCGGAGGTTAAAAACTGTAAAATGTCTTCATCGTGGTTGAATACTCTCCAATTAGTGACATTGTCAGGAATTGATGGCCTAAAAAGCAATTCTACTAAAAATCTATCTGGGCTATAGTCTTCAGAAGGGAGGAGCTTGGAAGCAACATTGGCTAGCAAGTCGGCTACTGAATTTTGAGACCTGGGAATGGAAGAAATATTGAATGCTAAAAAGTGGGAGGTGAGTTCTTGTACTAGCGATTGATAATGTTTGAGATGATTCGAAAGGCAATGAATTGTATTTCTTACCTGCTTAACTATGATCTCAGAATCTCCAAACACTTTCAAGTGTTGGACTTTGAGGCCAATCGCTTTATATAATCCTTGGACTAATGCTTCGTACTCAGCTGTATTATTTGTGCATTCAAACTCTAGCCTGCAGGATAGCATTGTTTTTTCTCCTTGTGGGCTAACCAAAATACATCCTGCTCCTAATCCTTCGCTAGACTTGGACCCGTCAAAATATAAAGACCAAAATAAAGAATTATCTACAATTTTATTTACAAAATTCTCAGTAACATTAACACATCTAGACCTGTCAGTCTGTGAAAATTTTTCTATTTGTGATGTGAAATTGTTTACCGAGAAAGGAGATGGCTGGGCAATATAATTGCCAAAAAATGATTCAGAAGAATAATTTCCTAAGATATTGTTGTTAAAAGCAATTGGTTGATTTTCTTGTTCGAATTCTGTAACAGTGTGGATCATGTGTTTCTCCCGATCGATATTTATTTGATTCGTCTTACCTTTATAGGGGAGCCACATATGGGACCAATCGGTGGAAATATACCCATTGAGCTTTTCTGACCAATCCCTGCTTAAAATTAAACCATAGAACTTAGGTATATCAGCGATTAAGATATCAATCCTTTGGACTACTCGTGGATCCGCCAATAACCTGATTGTAACAGAGTTTATTTCCCCTAAAACTTGAACTTTAGTTCTATCTAACTGCATAATGTGAATTGAGGATTTCTGAGGTTCTATGTTCAGTTTAGAACAAACTGAAGCTGGCATTATATTAGATGACGCCCCAGAGTCAATTAAGCAGTTATGTAGATTTTGATTATAAATTTCATATGTTAAGAGGAAAGGAGGAGTATGGGAATTTGATCTATCTCCAATTAGAATTGTATCAGTTGCCTCAACTCTACCAGAAGGTGGTTGTCCTGAATCGCTTGCAGCTTTAGTACTGGGAAGAGGTGAAGAAGGAACTGCATTAAGGTCTTTGAGAAGTAATTTCTTGTTGATGTTTTAATTTACTGAGTTCAAACATGGTGATGTTTGCCTTAGTTTTCTTCATATCATCAACAATATTATAGTCAATTGAATCAGATACTACCAACGTCTTAGATGACGAAGGTATATTGGAGGATGACGGTTGATTTTGGGATACTGTTGCGGCTGGCTTCCTTGTGGGTACCTTTTCCTTTGTAGTATTGGTACCTACACTCCTTTTCTTTGGATTGGCCTGAACAGGTTCAGGAGTAGCTTTACTCCTGGTAGTCATGGGAAAGGATTCTTGCTCAGCTTCAGCATCGGAATTAGGGAGTATAAAGTCCCACATTCCATGGCATTCAACGACTTCCTCCTCTTCTAATTCATCGGATGGTGTAATTGTTTCTTCTTCTTCTTCCTCAGGATCCGAATCTGCATAGGATATGACATTTGGAGGCTTGGACTCAGGTTTTTTGAAATTCCTATAACGCTTCTTTGTTGAGGACTCTGCCACTTGCTTCTTAATCTCAACCATTTCATTTGACATGGTTTTGAGGACTTTTTGAAGGCCCTCCATGTCATATGAATCCTTGGTGATCTTCTTCTTTGAATCATCCTTGAAAGACACTTTTTTGGATTTTCGTTCCTCTAGAGAAGTTTTCTTTTCCAAAGCGATTACACTTTTTTCGACAGTGAGGGCTTCTTTCATGTTTTCAACTAATGTAGGTTGTTTAGCCCTATCTACAAAAATGGATATGTTTGAGGGTAAGGCTATAATATACCATTCGCTTCTAACTTGTTCACTTGGCTTATCATTGGTAGGGATTTTGTTCAAGAGTTTGTTAAATTAGGAGTTAAACTCCTTAATTGGTTCTCTTGACTCGATCCTTAGATTGGAAAGGTCATTGATGAGTGTAGCCAAGGATCTATCATCACCGTATTTGGTAAGAAACTGTTCCTGAAATATATTCCAACTGGTGATGGACCCAGCAGGTAAGGAAAAATACCAAGACCATGTTGATCCTTGTAATGTATAGGGGAACAATCTAACTACAACATCTTCTTCTGTTACTCCCTTCAGATTGACTGACAACATAAAATTATTTATGTGCTCTTCGGCTGACGTTCCAGCATCTGGATTGAACTTTGGTAACCATTTCTCAGGATAATCGGGTAATGGATGTAAAGGCGCAGGCATGGTGACTGCACCAGGACTTCTCTATGGTCTTTGAGCCATTTTGGGAGTACCAACGATTGCCTGTGGTGTTCCAGGTGCTTGGGGAGGAGGTGGAAATGAAGACTGAAAGGGTTGTGATGTTGGAGGTGAAGTCCCTTGATGAACAACAATATGTAATGGTGAAGTGGGTGTTCGACTTCGCACAGGTGATGATGAAATGGAAGATGATGGAGAAAAGGTTTCACTACCAGAACCTTCAATGCTCTTTTTAATCCTTTTCCTTTCGGGCAAAGGAAACTCAGGTGGTTCAATACCGAGTTTTTCGCTTTGAAGTCTGGTAAGGTGAGGAGGTAAGTGGAATTGCGAAGTATGACTGCCTTGTGATACTTCATATCTAGGAGGTAAAATCGAGAAGCCTTGAAGTTTATGGATGATAGATTGAACTTCAAGGGACTCTGGACTTAAATGTTCTGAAGTATGATGAGGTTGAGCAGTAATAGTTGATCCTTCCTCTTCTCGTCTGGATGCTGATGATCCAGAGTGCAACCGAGAGGTCTGAGGAGAGGTGGAGGGTGATTTACTCTGTGAATGGTTTGTAGGTTTTCGCTTACTTGCCAAAAATGTTGATGCCCCGAAAATTGTTGTATCAACATTGGGGGATAACCACCCGGTCTGGACCTTAATATAGCTCCTTTTCCGTTTGGGATGGTAGCTCCGACTAGATATAATGGGACCAGTTTTCCAATAATGAATAAAAGGGGTGGATGAGTGATAGGTTGTCTGATCTAATGGTAGGCGAATAACTTAATCTATCAACAAAATAAGAGAACTAATACTAATCCCGGGAACAATTATTCTTTGGAAATGCAGCATTTGATGATCTTTGTCTATTGACAGGCATATAGATGACTCTATCACATAAACATAGATATTTATCCATTCAAAGATTACTTCATTTAAATAGTTAAACAAAGTGATTAACACAAGATTGCTACACTTATCATTTATATCATCAATACATACATGATTGGAAGAAAAGCATACTATAAACTGCCAATAGTGGAATGAATACAGAATGTTGTTAAAACACATATATATATGCGACAATAGCAAGAGCAATCAAATGAAAATTCATATAAAAAGAATGAGTCCAGACATAGATAATAGTACCATATGAGCTGCTAATCAATCCCAATATCAATTGCTATTTGAAATTCTTCCTTCAATGCAGAAATACTTTCAAACAAAGACAATAGTGCACATTTGTATAAAAGCCTCCTTATCAAAATCAGAATGATTGGTCCAGTCTTATAAAAGAATATCCCTAAAGTACAATAGTTCAACTTCAGGGTTTAAGTCATATACAAAACTTTACGACCCTTTCTAAATGAATGAAAGGGTTTATAAATACTACACCAAACTAAATATCTATAAAATTAAAATCCTACTTAATTGGTATCAATTGATGATAACTATCTCCTTGACAGCGATCTGGCAGTCGGCGACATGAATCATCATTCAGGTTGTTTACCTTTAAACCTGAGTTGACTTATCGCAAGCATTGGCTCCACTTCGGGTGGTCTGTTGAGGCAAGAACTGAGTTGGGCGGCATAGGTGGCATCCTAAATATCGAGGATGATATACCCGATCGCATCTGTAAGGAATTTGAGGGTGGCTCTCTGGCTATGTGGCTTGACTAAAAAGAACCAATATGCATCCCATGTCAAATTGTTAATTCCTGCGATTAATCTTCCATTTTTCTCTAGCTCCAGGTAACATGACTGCTAAAATATTTTCGTTGTTGTTAATTTCCCTGGAGTACATTGAGAAATAATGTTAGACAAATAAAGATTATTATTAACCAATTCAACCAAATTGCTAGTGGTTGTCTTGCATCTTGAAATCGCTCTTTCTGCCTTCATTAACTGAGATGACCATTCTGTAAATAATATTTCTTTATGCGATTCTAGAATCCTTGGTAAATTAGCCGCCTGTCCCTGATCGGTATCTTGCCATTCAAGAAAATTGGTCAATGTTTCTTCGGCGTGATCCATGTTTGTTCTAGCCTTTTCTACTTTCTCACTTATGGATGTCGTTAAGTCGCATAATGGTTCTGCCTAGGTGATTTTCTGACATAAAAGCTTCATTTTATTTGTCAATCCCTTGTTTATTTGAAATTCCTCTGCTTTGAATTCATTTATCTGTGGGAGCTTCTTTGTTTGCTGAGGTTGAGCTGATAATTGAGCAATCTGCTCATCTTTGGACTTCGGCATTTGTTCATTTGATGCTTTTAGTTGCGCCAATGCCTCAGATAGCTCTTTTTTCTTTTGGACTGCACTGTTGTCAATCCTCTGTTTTTCTTCCTACAATTGTTTAGTCAATTGATTGTTTATTTTTTGTTGTACTACCAATTGTTGTTCTGCCTGCTCTGCCTTTTGTTGTGCTTCCGATAGTTGCGCTTGTAGAGAAAAGATATCCTGGTC
The DNA here is from genome assembly GCA_000404065.3 of Pinus taeda. Lineage (NCBI taxonomy): Eukaryota > Viridiplantae > Streptophyta > Pinopsida > Pinales > Pinaceae > Pinus > Pinus taeda. The sequence goes on from APFE030010003.1 coordinate 6,907, forward strand.
TTTTGTCTTCAATAAACTGCTCACCTCTGATGCTTTGTCTATTGTTGCCGCTGAATAGGCTCCAACATATTGCAATAGTTTTGTCAAATCATCAGAGGGGTCAAATTCCTCTTTCCAAAGCACATTGCCTGGCACTGTTTGTTCTGGGAATAAAGAAGGTTGATCAGTCCTTCTCCTCTTCCTCTGTCATTTCACTACAGCTTTATGTCTTGGGCTATAGAAGACATCTAAGGGAGGAATCTCTTCAATCTACAAAATGACCTCGCCGGAAGGATCCTTTGGGATTATTTCCACTTCTTTTGACTTGGGTGGGTCGTTGGTTTCACCTGAAACCTGCTTTGAAGTCGCCTCCTGTGTATTGACCTCTTTCGATGTCTCATCATATTTAGAGCATTCAAGATTGCCGATAATTGAATTAAATTGCTGCCATTCCTGGAGCAATTTCGGATCAATCTGAGTATCTTCATTTACATTTAAACTACTTTGTTCTTGCTCTTTCGCCTGGGTCTTTTCTTGTCTTTTCTCATGCACTTCTTCCTGTTGCTTCGATGTAACAGGAGGTTCTTTAACAAGTAGCTGCTCAGGCTCGCTTGATTCTGTTGTTGGAGTTGTTACTAACAAATCTAGAGGCAGAGTTTGAAACCTCTGCTCTCTAAGTCTGTTGAATTCAACTAGTCCTTCATCTTTGTATTCAATTATAGCGAGCGATTTAACTTGATACATTGACTCGGCCAATGAGAACAAGTCATCAAATATGTCTTCTTTATGCTCGATGGTCAATTTGGCCTGTTCGAGTGCATTATAGGCGACTTTGCATGGATCAAATCGCCTGCTAGGAAGAGTTGCCAGAGTTAATGAGTTTATTTTCTCAACTTCTTTCTCTGCATGTTTGAAATCATGTAGAGTGTACATACCACATCTTAAGGGAAAAGAAGGCTAGACCTACTTCTTAGCTTTCTTTAGAGTTTGTGTAACCCCATCAGAGATGATCTTATAGGCTATTTCCCTGGCCAACAGTTTATCAGGTATGTATAGAGGAAGAACGTGGGGTTTGGCTTGACTGCCAAAAATTCTGATATAAGTGAAATTTTCCTCCCCGAACCAACTTCCTATGGATGTTAAATCAATCCCTACTTGGTAGGAAATCTTAGGGGCAGGCTTATTGAAAATAGAATGATGAATGGGCAACATGAATCCGTTATATATTTGATATAAATGGTGCTTGTAGTTGGTTTTCCACAACTTTTGATGGTATATGTGAACAGGTGTGGGGTCTTGCGACGTCCACCTCCATCCAAGCACGGGAAATTCACAATTAAAACATAGGACATCTAATATATAGGCACTGTAGTAAAATGGGGGAATGATCCTTTCAGTGACGCGGGACTTGGATCTAAAATCAAGAACTGTGGATGCTAACTTACCAGACAGTATATTTGCCCAATCCATTATTTCACCACTACATGTCGCTTCCATCAAGGGAACCATTTCTATAGTAAAATTGGCGGAATCATGTAATCCCCACAACATACACATCATTATCCCAGCATAGCAATAAGGGGAGCATAGAGAATCGACTGAGTACTTACCCGAAGATTCGTTATTGTGTTTTGCTGGATTTTGTCTCCAATCCCGAATGGGTTCGGATTCAGTCTCGTTCTTAGCTCGAAATTTCTCGAGAAATGTCGTGTTATATTTCTTCTCTGGCACCGGTAAATGATACATTTGCCTTAAATCCTCAGCTTGAAAGGAACCGAAAATTCTCCCATCTCTGGTGCTAAAGGTTCTGTCTGTAATTGGGATTTCCTGAATTGCCCATCTCACCACATCTGTATATGGGAGGATTTGTTCCCGAGCCGCTATCCGATGAAGAAAAGAATTGGCTAAATCATTTAGATTAGCTTCGGATTTGCGAGTGCTATCAGCTGAAGCTTGCACTACTGTCACCATTGGCCCTTCGGCTTCGATCAAATTATAGGTACCTTTCCAAGTAGTTCTGGCAAATCCTAGGCATGTAGTATCCGATATTAATCCTTTCTTTTTAGTACTTGGATCAACGATGAGTTGCCCTGTGACCGGCGAAGTGAAAGCCATTGTAGTTTTCTTAGACTTCTTCACCATTCTGCTTGGAGCTGTTACTTCGGAAGAATTCTGCACAGGAATGATAATGAACGTAATACAGAAAATGATAGCGCAAATCAAATATGAGCGAGATATATATCGATAAATTCATGGCGAATGATTAACTTAAGGTGGCCTCGGATACAATCTTTAAGAAGATCTTAGGCTTACTATTTCATTAAATGGCTGTTAAGACCTGTCAATCCTATAAATGCCTGTCATTTCGATTATTGGCTGAATGATTTATTTGAAGCGTGCCTTGGATGTTTTGGCGGTTGAGCGCGAATGAATGGCTATTCAGAAGATAAGGCTTTTAATACGAATTAATCGTAATAAACCCGCTTTTAAGATTTTCTTTGAAATCTGTGCTTTTGGCTTTATCGCAATCGGGCGTCGGGGAAATCGTAAATTGTTACATTTGTTCCATTTGGAATCCCCGATCGTCGATAACGATATCGCATCATGTCGGGAGTACTGAGTGGGGCACTTTAAAAGCATGCATGGTTGATCGTCGATTGCCGATAGCGATATCACATCGCATCGGAGCAAAAGGGAGTTTTATTGCGCCAGCTCATTATCGTCGATATCCGATAGCCTATTTCGCATCGGAGAAAACCAATGGGTCCTTAAGTTGTGTTTCCTTTGTCATTGCGATATGCGATCTTGTGATCGCTTTATCGCAATGACAAAATATTAATCATTTATATATAAGGCCTTTGATTGGTTCATCAAAAAGGTTTAGTAATGTTTTATTTTATTATTTCGGACCTTTTTGAATAAGACTAAGTTGATACCAATTAAAATTAAAAAGGAACCCATTTCACATTATAGTTTTGGGATAATAATGATATGAAATGGGGGATTGTTGTAGGGCACAACTGGACCATGGGAATGTATAAATAGAGTGAGGCTCTAAGGGTAGAAGGTAGTTTTTGCTAGTTTTTTAGTCTAGATCTTAAGTGATATGGGTTTTTGAATGCCAAATTTTCTCTAAGTCTGTAAGTCCGAGGTTTGGGTCGTAGTAGTAAGACGAGGTTCTACATCCATGTGCATAGAGGCCTGGTAGAGTCTAAAGCTGTGTGCGCAGAACCTTGCAGTTGAGTGCATAGGTTGGAGTTGAGGTTGTAACAAAACAAAAGTTTAATAAAAGATAAGTTGATTCTCAAATATTGTGCATCTATTCATAGATCTGTGTGTTTATGCTTCTATTATATTTTTATGCATCTCTTTACAATTTATGTTTGTGCGCACTTGTTATGAATATTGAATGATTGATAAAGACTCCTAGGCCCACAAAATTAAGTTAGATCTATAATAATGACATAGTTAGGGTAAATGATCTAGACAACATCTCTTCACACTCTATGCAAGGGCTACGAGAAGGTCGGACAACTACACGGAATAGTGTCAGTGCACAATATCGGTTTGTGAACTTCCCAAACCTCATCAAGACATCCCTAGGGTGTGGAAACCTGGTTCCAGTACCCTCCCATACTAGCTTGGGTGAGACATTAGTCCGCACTCTGTGGACTATTGCCGAAAGGGCCGGTAGTTTTGGGATTTGTTTGTCTAAAACACTTCTGAACCTAGGCCAGGCCCCAACAAGCCAACAGGGAAAAATGTTTCACTACACATGGCTCTTGTTGTCGATAGTACTGGTGGCATGGGAGCTGCTCAAAGATAGCCAATTCAATTCGGTTACACCAAACCTTCTAGAGGCAGTGAAGTACTCTTCGATGTAGGCAACAAAGGACGTGCAACAACTAAAAGAGAGCAAGATTTTTTGTGTATTAATGGAGATGAATATCCGGATGGGGATCAATCACAAGCCGCGGTTGTCGCCCATAGTATATGCCAGTCTACAGGCTCTGTAGATTTAAAAGTGAATTTCCACCATGTATTTATCATCGCATGGAAGGACCCTATGAAGACATGTCATAACCTACCATACCTGGTGACTGATGATGTCATTTTCGCAGTTCTTGAGTCTTAGTTGCCAGAGTGGCTTGCTCTACCTGACTCCACGATGGAAATAGATAAGTCTACCATGCAATGCAAGAAGGAAGAGACAAAGCTTCGAATGGCGCAACAGGCAGAGAAGCATAGGCAAGAGGAAGTAGAGGCTAAGGCCTAAGCAGCACGTGACACTGCAAAATTGGACGAGCAACATCAGAAAATAGGAGAAGAAGAGCATGAAGGATAGAAGTCACCTTCATTCGGGACTGAATCAGAGATAGAGATAGAACAAGGTGGTGCAGACCCACAGACGACGTCCACCCAACTCAAGCATCAATGATCGTGAGAGCAAACAGGGCCATGAAAGAAAAAAAGCCATCAAAGACGTCCTTCGACCCAATCACCCTCACTGAGGGGGATTTGCATGACATCAAAGAAATGGTAAGGGATTTCATCTCGAAAGCCCTCCAACAATTTGAAGAATAACGACAACTCATATTGGAGGCTCTTCAAACAGAACTACAGGAGTTATAGGTTTACACTCCATAGGTTGGCATAATGTCGACCAACCTCCTGATTAGCACTTCAACTGCTCAGGAGATGTTGCACACACAGGTGACCAATACAATAGTGTTGCCAGATGGAGCACTTACTACAGAGAAGGAGCTTGACAGGCCCACGGTTAGCAGTTTGAAAGGGGTAGGAATGAACATGGTTGCGCTTCCTCAGGGGATGCTATACCTCTTATAGGATGGAGTCACCATGGAACTTTTGGCCAGGCAGAGTCACACTCTATAGGTAATGAGTGAGAAATGCATCAACGTTGAGTAGTTGGGCCTACAGTGCAATGAAGTAGTAGAGAAGAAGAAGAAGATAATGTAGGTAGTGGAGGAAGCCTGTTGGATGGTTCCAGAGTTGGAAATTCAAGCAGAAGAACCGATCGCGGCGTGCATCTGTAAGTTGGCCACAAGGGTGTGCAACACTCGAGCAGAGATGGCCAGGGTTCAACTAGAGCTGAACCTACAAATCACAAAACTGCAATTGAAGGCTCAGCCTTCAAATCCACCAAAGATTAGGGAACAACGTACCACCACTGTTACAACCACAATGGTGGTAGTTGATAGTGCAGTGGTAGACTACATGCAGCTTTTCGAATAGTCATTCGAGGTCATAACCACCCTGCAGGACCACCCCGAAGGTAGAGCACCTACAGACAGAGGTGCACAAGCTCCAACAGAGGTATGACGAGGTAAAAGGGACCGCATAGATGATTTCCCTTACACAGAGGTTTGCACGGATGCAGAAGGCAAAGGTTCTCAAGGAAATGGTGGATGTCGCTCGGCACAAAGAAGCAGTCTTGAAAGCGTGCCTATATCCATGGATAGACGAGGCTTACATGATCATAGCTTCCATGGAAGGAAAGATTGTGAAACCATAGGCAAATCAACATAATATTCAGAGTAGTAGTTCAATAGCAGTCATCGAACAATGCATGGAAGAAGTCCAGCATGTGGCTGCTCAGTGTGCTGCTGAAGTTGTGGTGATCCAAATAGAGTTGGGAGGTCTTCATGCTAAGATCTCCGCACGTGCAGAGTGACTTGAGGGCGAGTCATGATGTTTGTGTTGGGGGCCTGTTAGGCACAGGATCCCCCAAGGGTAGTTTTGGGGCTTAAAGCCCATATTTTGGTCCAATTTTTGTAATCCAAATGTAAAGAATCTGTATTTTGTGGTTACGGAGTGCGTAGAGGTTAAAGGATCATAGGGTTGTTCACCCTTATTTTGATAATGTAATGTCGGTTGTAAAATATCTACCCATGGTCCATGGACCATGGGATTGTATAAATAGAGAGAATGTCTAAGTAGCTAAAAGATAAGAAGGAATCAATGATCGAAGATGTATGAGAGATAGCTCTAAAGTAGAATTCTAAGTCTTGGGTTGTAGTGTAGGTAGAGGCTCTACAACTGAGTGCGTAGAGAACTAAGAGTGCAGATTGTATAAATAGAGAGAATGTCTAAGTAGTTAAAATATAAGAAGGAATCAATGATCGAAGATGTATGAGAGATAGCTCTGAAGTAGAAGTCTAAGTCTTGGGTCGTAGTGTAGGTAGAGGCTCTGCAACTGAGTGCGTAGAGAACTAGAAGTGCACAGTTGAGTGAACGGACCCCTGTAGTTGAGTGCGCAGGGCATGTCGAGTCTATAATTGTTCAGAGTTATCAATAAAGAGTAGCATTCTACAATTTTTGTGTCTTTATTTCCTATTTATGCATCTATCATTTTGGGTATAAATTTCACTTATAATTCTTATATGATGCGTGAATGTATGTAAATGTATTGGTTAAGTGAATGCAAGTAAGAACATCCATTTATGCAAAGCTAACTAATATCTTTTAATAAGATAAGTAAGACACTTAACATAGTTTGGGAAATATCACAGTTTGCTACTATAGTAGCACGATCAGCCCCAGGTTAGGACTATGTGAAAGCCGATTGTACCATTCCACGAAGGTGTTGAAGGATGAACAGAGGGTTCAACCACTTGTGTGTAGGCATGTATAGCTAGGATAAACCGAACTCACATCCATCTCAAGGGTGCGGAAACTTGGTTCCAACATCCCCCTATATTGCTTCAGGTAAGACTTCAGTCCGCGCTCCACGAGTTGATGCTGAAAGGGACAGTAGTGTAGGGATTTGCCTGGCTAACTAACACTAAACCTAGGTCAGGCCCCCACAAGCCAACATCTGGGCTGGTGGCTATGCGCATCAACTCGTCAAAGCATGAGTCAAGATATAGTAAGAACTGTGCCTTTGTCTTCACCTGGGTGAATATCCCAATAGATGGGATCACATGTGCACACACAACAGCATCCATACTCTTGAATACACATGCATGGGAATCCTATAGACTAGTTATGAGTTGCGTGAGCTCTTCATAGTTTCAGATCTGAGTCTGAAAGAATGCCTTCAACTCGATTTCTCTGGGATTCATCATATTAGGCAAGTGAAGCAGGGCTCCCTTATATCTCATCGTCCATGTTTTCATGTAACCAACAACAAGATGCACATCTGACAGGATACGTGCTCTTCTAACACATCATTGCTACCAACCGTTGAGATGGACACTGCCTTCTGCAAGGTACCAAAATTAGAATACAATGCAGGCATGACTGTATCAAGGGACAATACTTCATCCAATATTTCCTTATTCAATTGTGCTTGAGCAGATGTTGTAACCAATTCTCCTCCTTGCTTGGTCATCTATAGCTTCTTAGCCATTCGCTCGTTCTCTGCTATCAGGAAGTGAACACTCGAGCTAGTTGCTTCGACATATGATCTGGTAGAATCGACCAATGATACTGTATGTTTCTGCACATTAGGCACGATCACCCATTCCTCAAAATTTGCAGGAGATGTATGATCATACGGATTCGACACTCTACGAGATTGAACAACTTTATGTTTGTGCATATCTCCTTCCGACTGATCTCAAAGTATCTCAATGTCTCCTGGGTCACTTGGGACTTGCTCCTCTTCAGGGTGCAGTTAAGCTGGTGGGTTGACCTCTTGGTGGTGAGGCATGAGGTCCATGTCTTTCTCTAACTCCTATTGCTTCATATCCGTATCCATATGTTCAACTGCTTGCTCTATCTCCTGAGCGAAGTCTTGTTCCTATGATGGTTCACCCTTTCTGTCTGATGCCAACTGTTCTGATGAGTCTACTATCTGTATGGGCATGATTTCATCTATCTACATAAGTTGTGCCACATACTATACCTGTACCTACTACACTTCCTTCTCCTGTCTACGTAGCTCCTGTTCCTTCCAGAGTTGCTCCTTCAACTCATACAACTCCTTCTCTGTTTCCTCCATTCTCCATTTCTCTCTTTGCCTTTGTGCATTTCTCTTGTCGCATTGTTTCCCCTTTACCTCTATTGCCAAATCTGGTTTCTACATAAGTGGATCTGCTCAGAACTTCCAACTTTTCTCTTCCTCCATGTTGTCAACAATCTTCCTCTTGCCCTTGTTGCACACTGGTATGTTTACCTCTGTTGATGCTTCTTCTGATGCTCTTTGGGATGCTACTTCGCTATCCATTCCACAGCAAGGCTGACCAATTCATTGAGTCTAGAGGAGTTGTAATAATATCTCCATGGGTCTTCCTCTGCCCAACGACATGCCCTATGGATCTAGTTAAACTATACTCTTACATAGTGATATTTCATAAGACAATGCGAGTCATACAGACTGTAACTTCGGAGGTTGAATGGATATTTCTTCATCTTCTCTGCTTCAACATCCACATGATTGAAAATTTGTATCTCGTATAACCCGATCCACAATGGAAGAGTGGGCCAAGGTGCCTTATTCTTCCAGTGCAGCCTAGCTATCAATCCTTCTGAGTTGTGATATGATACTTCCTACATGACGAGCTTGTCCAAGGAAAAATTTGATAGAATATGTGGAGGCTTCTCAATGTTGTACATCCGTATGAAGGTGCTGGATGGTGAATCATACCAATCATCTATGTCGATCAATGCCTCCATTATAGCCTTCGAGATGCAAGGTGGATCCTATTTGAATATCATCTTGTAAACCAGGGTGACAAAATGATCAGACAACTATGTGATAACTCCTCTGAAGCTATATTCAAAAAAAATCTTACAATAAGTGTTCACAATAGTATACGTTGGTGTCCATGCCCACTTCAAGCTGGGAACTCCTCACAGGCACAGATTGCATCCAAGATGTAAGTGACATTTCGATTTTTGCTTGCATACCTTAGGGCAGTTTTCAAGCCCTTGTTACTGTAGGTTTTAACCCAATACAGAAATTACCTACATACGAATTGTCAAGCAAAGAAAATAAACAATGTGAGAGCATAACACATAAAACACATATACACAAATATTTTCCCCTGGATCCCAAAATTGGTACTACCAGATTGATTTTTCATTATTTTTCTTTCATTGTTACAATACATATATATACATGCGGAAGCATCCAATACCATGGATTGAAAATCATCGTGCCCAAAATCACGTGCGAAAACCATAGGTAGGTCTGCCCACCTAATAGAGTGTCCGAAATGTTTTTCCCCGAGGTGGTACCCCGGAACCCGTAGAGGGGGGCTACCCACCCCCCTCAAACCCCCATGACTATTGGGGCTAGTCATGGAAAGAATATAACACAACCCAACGTTCTCCCACTTGTTGTTTTCTTTCCACAGGGGGCCACATGAGAGCTTAGTAATTTATCCAGCCCTGCAATGCTCAATGTTTCTCTACACCAAGAGAACTTCTCAGAGCTCAGAGATTTTGTTAATGCATCTGCAGTATTCTTCAAAGTGTCCACCTTTACCAGGAACACCTTTTTGCCTTCTATCACATTGTTATACGAGAATAGTGTCCACTCGGATGCTACTATTCCCACTAAGATGGGTGGCTATCTTAGAAACAAACAATCAAAGTCTACTATTGATTCCTTTTATGAAAATAGATGAGAGGAGAACCAGGAGGGCCAACCTGAGTCTTGCGCTTGATTTCCTCAACTTCTCGATAGAGTTGTGTCGCTTCTTCTTTGTCTGCTCAGCTTCAAAAGGACGTGTGGAATCACAGCAACATACTAATATGCAAGAAACAAGGATCTAAATTCATAAATAATGCAGGATCAGATGTGCATTAACCATATACAAGTATATATAAACAAGTACACAAGAATATGGAAGGAAACAAGAATAGCTTTATTCAGATGAAAAATAGCAAGAATATTACAACCATGTGCTCTGACCTAGCATCATCCTCCAGCTAAGAATCCCTTCTTCACCTCAAGCAAAGCTAGATCACCCAACACTGTGAAAGTACACCAGAATACCAACAACACTTCTCTATAAGATACAAAATTCCGGCCTCTAGATCTCTGTGATGAGGGATCCATATATAGATGATTACAGAGAGGTGAGTCATCTTTTTGGATCTTGAGTAGTGTCTTCTCTCTGATAGTTCCTGCTTCCACTTGGAGAATGATGATCTCTTACTCATCCCTGGTCGAAAATGGAGTGGCAAGTGTCAGAGAGGAAGCTTCTAGAAGATTCCATGATCCTCCACCTCGCATTTTTGTCCCTGCCATTTGTCCATTCTCGACCATCGCACCCTACAAAGGAGCAAATCAGTATGCATCGCACCGTGTATTTTCTTCACAGAGCATAGAGCACACGCTAAATGCACAGTCCTAAATCAAGCCAAGCAATCAAAATGCAAATGCACATGCATGTATTTGTTTTTCAGCTCCCTTAATGTGTGAATGACGTTAAGAAAGCTATGTGAAAAATTGAATTACTTTTAAAGCGACAGCACTCAACAAAATTCTTTTCCAAAACGAAGTGAAAGCAAGAGAGACACTTTGCGATTTTGAAATGGAAATTGCTTTTCGGCACTTTAAAACTAATAATTCAAATCCTATGCAATAGTAACTGTATAATTGACTATCCAGAACAATGGAATTGCTTTCTAAAACTGAAAACGACAACTACGACACTTTCAGATCTAGAGGCGATAATTCGACTATGTTACTTTTTGCAAAAGAGAACTAAAAACGACGCACAATACATAAAAACATTTAAAGTTCTTTGCACTAAGGAGGCGGAATAATGCAAGAGAAGGGGGTTTTCACAGAAGTACACTGACTACAGACAACAAAACTCTTGAATAAGACTGAAAACAGTGAGAAAAGTCCACAGTCAGAGGGTAAAGTTAACCCTCTCTGACCATCGCACCTGTTACACAGTGAACTCAGTATGCAACGCACCTACTGCACTTGGGAAGTGCGATGCATACATGCTGCCTTGAAGGTAGGGTGCGATGGTAGCAGTGCGAGACTTTGAACGAGATTTCACTCACAGTTTGCAATCTAGTTCAGGTGTTTAGGCTGAATAAGTAAAGATCAGTGTATGTAAAA